>OZ038518.1:5487480-5532480 GCA_964036315.1 Acanthosepion esculentum | reverse complement strand
TAGATAGTCAGATAGATATGAACAGGCTGAAATAGATAAATAGATAGATACATAGATAGATAGATAGATAGATACTCAGATAGACAGATAGAAAAATATGGACAGACTCAGAGAGATAGACAGATAGATATGAACAGTGTGAGATAGACAGTCAAATAGGCTGAAATAGATAAATAGATAGATAGATAGATAGATAGATACATACATAGATAGATAGATAGATAGATACTCAGATAGACAGATAGAAAAATATGGACAGACTCAGAGAGATAGTCAGATAGATATGAACACTATGAGATAGTCAAATAGATATGAACAGGCTTAGATAGATAGATAGATAGATAGATATGAACAAATGCAGATAGATCAATAGATATGAAAAGACTCAGAAAGATAGAATGAAAGAAAGAAAGATGGAAAAAGAAATAAAGAAGGAGGAAGATTTTCTTTTTCTTCTTTTTTCCAATTTAAAGACACATTCGATATCAAACTCATCAAGCAACCACAGTTTTCTGTCTATGAGGAAATAAATGCCTGAAGCTCTTATTCTGCTAAATATATATATATTTCTTATAAATAGGTCCAACAAATCTAAATTTTAATATACAAAATAATTTACTGAGAGAAGTAATCCAAAAACTAAGCATAAAATTTAAGAAAACTTCAAATTACAATAAAGGAGATTTTTATTCTTCTTAAATTTCATCTGAAATTTAAAGAAAGAATTAAATATTTTTATTTAGAAGAATTTGACACCCAAATTTTGTTTTTTTAATTTTGATTTTTCAGTGAAAAGATACGTTTCTGTTTTCACTAGAAATTAGTATTTGTATCTGGATTACGTAAGACTCCAAAATGAATGTCAAAAGTTTTTTTCATGAATTAATGTCTAACAACAAGTGTCACTAATCTTTCAAGGGAGATAAAAAAAATAAAACAATGACTGTCTTTTCTATTTCTTGTCCTTACAATAAAAATTTCCTTAAAATATATTTTATAGATAGATAGATAGATAGATAGATAATGAATGGACTGAGATAGATAGATAGATAGATAGATAGATAGATAGATAGATAGATAGATAGATAGATGCAGGCAATCTAGATCCATTGAGAAGGAAAAATGTAGATAAGTGGATATAGATGTACAGAATAAGATCTATCTATCTACCTATATATCTACCTCTAATACATAAGAACTGAAATAGATAGATAGATAAATAGATAGATAGATAGATAGATAGATAGATATAAACAAAATTAGATATAAACAAAGATGTATAGATATAATCATAGATAGATGTATATACACAAAGATAGATCAATAGATATGAACAGACCAAGATAGGTAGATCTATAGATAGATAACAGCAGACTGAGATAGATAGATAGATAGATAGATAGATGGATGGATGGATGGATACAATCATAGATAGATATATATAAATATAGATAGATCAATATATATAAACAGACCAATATAGATAGATAGATAGGTAGATAGATAGATAGATACAAACAGACTGAGATAGTTAGATAGATAGATAGATAGATAGATAGATTGATAGATCAATAGAAACATCACAAGAGACAGATATAAAAATAGACAGATAGATATAAACAAAGATAGATATAAACTAATATAGATAGATAGATATAAACAAAGATGTATAGATATAATCATAGATAGATCAATATATATAAACAGACCAAGATAAATAGATAGATAGTTAGATAGATAGATAGATAGATGCATACATACATACATACATGCATACATACATACATACATGCATACATACATACATACATACATACATACATACATACATAGACAGATAGATACATAGATAGATATGACTAAACTAAATCAGGATAGATAGGAAGATAGATATGAATAGACTGAGATAGATAGATAGATAGACAGATGAGAGCAGACTGAGATAGATAGATAGATAGATAGATAGATAGATAGATAGATAGATAGATAGATATATATGAACAGACTCTGGTCTCTTACATGAAACCTGTGGATACTTTGCACAATGCACCCAATATTTTCTTTGCTATTGGGAAGTGCAAAATAAATTTACTATACATTACTGACAATTTCAACTAAATATTTGCAAACGTTATATCATGTAAATAAACAGGAACTCTACACAAGCTATGGAACGGTACAATCTTGTATAAGCTTTAGAAATGCCTACTTCGATTCTGGAACCAAGAGATTCTTTTGATACAGCTTGGATAAAAATGAACCCCAAATCTTTATGTACTAAGTCATGTTCTTTGATTTCATAAATTTATTGGAAAACAAAATCTATTCTTTCCTCAAAGCCATTTTTAAAATTGAATCCGAGAGCAAAATATATTTTATAATTCTGGTCAAAGTATAAATATAAAACAAAGGAAGACAATTGTTAGCGACAAGGTCTTTGGGAAATTCTTCAAATTATCTGTTAGATAATCCGTTAGATCTAAAATTGTTGCATCAAGAATATCATGAGACAAAATGTTTAAAATCAATCATGTCATTACCGTGTTTATTTTCTGAATTTTGTTTCTGATTCCCATTCTGCAATTTGATGTTATAATTATTGATTATGCAATTTTTGGAATAAATATTCTCAAAGCAAAGAATTCTTGTCTGCCATGAGATAATAGGAAGAATTCCATTGAGTGTTGTAAAATCCAATGTTCCAGGCCATAATTTAAGTGTCGAAAAATAGAATTTGGTCTTCATGATAGACATTAAGGAGTCCATCTAGATTTTTACAAGCGCTTTTATCCAATCACAGACATTGTATTTCAAAGTTTAGAAAAAACAACAACAAAAAACCAGATTTGTCTCAAGAGATTAAATAGTTTTTATGTATTCTCTCTAAAACAAAAAAAAAAAAAACAAGTCTTTGTCACACTGGACAGCAAAGAACTATTTTACTTCTTTTTCTTCATTTTCTTTTTCTTCATCTTTTCTTACTTCTTTTTCTTCTTTTTCTTCTTCTTTTTCTTCTTTTTCTTCTTCTTCTTTTACTTCTCCTTCATTTGCTTCTTCTTCTTTTTCTTCTTCGCCTTCTCTTACTTAGTCTTCTTTTTCTTCTTCTTTTACTTCTTCTTTTTCTTTTTCTTCTTCTTTTACTTTTTCTTTTCTTCTTTGGCTTCTTCTTCTTTTACTTCTTTTTCTACTTCTTTTTCTTCTTCTCTTATTCTTCTTTTTCTTCTTTTGCATCTTCTTTTCTTCTTTTGAATCTTCTTTTTCTTCTTCTTCTTCTCTTACTTCTTCATTTCTTCTTTTGAATCTTCTTTTTCTTCTTCTTCTTCTCTTACTTCTTCATTTCTTCTTTTGCATCTTCTTCTTTTACTTCTTTTTCTTCTTTTACTTTTTTCTTTTTCTTCTTCCTTTACTTCTTCTTTTTCTTCTTCTTTTACTTCTTTTCTTCTTTTTTGCTTCTTCTTCTTTTACTTCCTTTCCTTCTTTTGCATCATCATCTTTTACTTCTTCTTTTTCTCCTTCTTTTACTTATTTACTTCTTTTTTACTTCTTTTTCTTCTTCTTTTTCTTCTTCTTCTCTTATTTCTTTTTTTACTTCTTCTTCTTTTACTTCTTCTTTTTATCTTCTTTTTTTCTTTTACTTCTTCTTTTACTTCTTATTTTCTTCTTTTTGTCTTGTTCTTCTCTTCTTCTTTTACTTCTACCTTTACTCCTTCTTTTCTTCTTCTTTTGCATCTTCTTCTTTTACTTCTTCTTTACCTTCTTTTTCTTCTTCTTTTCTTCTTCTTTTCCTTTTCTTCTTTCTCTTCTGCATCTTTTACCTCTTCGTTTCTTCTTTTACTTCTTCTTTTCTTCTTCTTTTCTTCTTCTTTTCCCTCTTCTTTTCTTCTTCTTTTCCTTCTTCTTCTTTTCCCTCTTCTTTTCTTCTTCTTTTCCTTCTTCTTCTTCGTTTCTTCTTCTTCTTCTTCCTCTGCTATGTGCCATGTCTTTTTAAGATGTGAGCAATCATGGTTCCCCACATTAGTTCGCACCCCCTTCCATCGTGATCGTCATCCTCTCTCCCTATCCCCTATCTTCCCTCTGGTGGTGCTGCCGGCAAAGATGCAGCCTACTCCAGAAGAGTCATGAGCAGAAGTCACAGAGACATAGCTGGGTGAATCCTGACAGCATATCGTCGATCCTTTTCACATTGTCTGTTTGACCCAGATGGCCGGAGGCTAGGAAGGCCGATTTGCAGCAAACATTTTCCAGGTCTCAGGTCAAAGCTATGGCTGATTTTATGGTATGTCAAACATTTTACAGTAATTTAATGTTGGATTTTGAGATTTCATAGATTGTCGGATTCCATGTCGAATTTTATATGGAGCGGCCAGTGAGAATCAAACTCATTAATCCATAACAATACGATTAGTCTCTTTAGCCATAACTCCATGCCCAGGTTCCCCTTCAACAGACTCTATGGATGTAAGTGCAGTACTAGAATGGCAGTTAGGTCTCGTCTTTTTACTGCTAGATATAATTGTAAGTCATGTGCTAACAATTTTTTTCTATCGCACTTCTTACTTGTGGAACTCTCGTCTGGTTTCTTGCTTCCGAATCAACTTTGATCTTTAAAAATTTACAAGCGATGCCAATTTTTATCTTCTGTCTCCTTAATTTTTGTTCTTTTATTGTCATCTAACATTAATAGTAGTTTTTCTTATATTCTCTAACACTCGGTAACCCCTTATGTCCTAGTAGCTTTATTACCTTGCTCGAGGTGAAATGAAGTATGTTACTAATGCTTTGTAGGGTTATGGAAAATAAATTTTGTTTTTCATTTTCTTTTAAAATACAAACTAATACTAAAATAAAAAAAAATTTTAAAAACAATCCCTGAAGACAAGAGAATCAGAAAAAAAACACAAAATTTCCCTCAAGATTAATTCTCGGTTTATAAGTTTCCAGGTTCAGTTATGAGAGTGAAGAGGTACATTTTAGAAAATTGTGATGTTAGGTTAAGTTCGTTGATTTTATGTCAACAATTGTGGGGTCATTTAATGTTGAAATTAGCATGGAGCACCCACTGGGGAGCAAAACTCATTACACCATGGTAATATTAGGTTGGATTGGTTGATTTTATAAATGTCCTTGGGTTTTTGAATGCTGAATTTTTTTCAATGGCACCCAGTGAGGATCAAATTCATTATTCATTAGTATTGTTAGGTTAGACTGAAATGTCATTTAATGATGAATTTTTTCAATGGCACCCAGTGAGCATCAAATTCATTATTCATTAGTATTGTTAGGTTAGACTGAAATTTCATTTAATGCTGAATTTTGTCAGTGGCACCCAGTGAGGATCAAATTCTTTATTCATTAGTATTGTTAGGTTAGACTGAAATGTCATTTAATGCTGAATTTTGTCAGTGACACCCATAATCTAACATGAGTATTGTGTAGGTATTTTGATCCTCACTGGGTGCCACTGACAAAATTCAGCATTAAATGACATTTCAGTCTAACCTAACAATACTATGGGTAATTTTTTGGCTGAGCCTACAGACTTGGCTACCCACAATAAACTTGGCTTTGCGCTGCATCCGACCGCTTGGGGTGGTAGGTGAATATTTTACTGTGGGATTCACTTCTTGGTGTACTTGTCTAACTCTCTGCCTCCGGACAGAGAGGAACCCAGATGAGGCTATGTCTATCTGGCTTTTGTAAAGGTAGAGGACATCAAGGGGAGTCGTGTATTTACTGCAGCGGTACAGACAAGCAACCATGTTGCCAGCATCTCATATTTTTATACCGTACCTATGGACTATAATGCTATCATGAACCACTGGCAGCTGACAAGGATGGTAACCATGCAACGATGTGGAACATTGTGTCAACTCACATGCTAATTCAATGCTATTAATCTCAGTGCCATTTGTCAGCACATTGTGCAAACAGCACTGCATCCCATGTAGTTTCATCATGGAAAAACAAAAGTATAATTACTGAAGGCATTTGTTATTTACTCTTGCCCAAGAACATTGCTGTTGGATCCTGGAAGACTAGTGTAGTGTCATCGGTCTGAGCTAGTCATGTTTCTATCTATTTGTCTATCTCAGTCGCTTTCTTATCTATCTATCTATCTATCTATCTATCTATCTATTTGTCTATCTCGGTCGCTTTCTTATCTATCTATCTATCTATCTATTTGTCTATCTCAGTCGCTTTCTTATCTATCTATCTATCTATCTATTTGTCTATCTCAGTCGCTTTCTTATCTATCTATCTATCTATCTATCTATCTACCTATCTATCTATCTATTTGTCTATCTCAGTCGCTTTCTTATCTATCTATCTATTTGTCTATCTCAGTCGCTTTCTTATCTATCTATCTATCTATCTATCTATCTATCTCAGTCGCTTTCTTATCTATCTATCTATCTATCTCAGTCGCATTCTTAACTATCTCTCTATCTATCTATCCCAGTCGCTTTCTTATCTATCTATCTATCTATCCCAGTCGCTTTCTTATCTATCTATCTATCTATCTATCTATCTATATATCTATCTATTTATCTCTATCGCATTCTTAACTATCTCTCTATCTATCTATCCCAGTCGCTTTCTTATCTATCTATCTATCTATCTATCTATCTATCTATATATCTATCTATCTATCTATCTATCTATCTATCTATCTCAGTCGCTTTCTTATCTATCTATCTCAGTCGCTTTCTTATCTATCTATCTATCTATCTATCTCAGTTGCTTTCTTATCTATCTATCTATCTATCTATCTATCTATCTATCGCAGTCGCATTCTTAACTATCTCTCTATCTATCTATCCCAGTCGCATTCTTATCTATCTATCTCTCTATCTATCTATCTCAGTCGCATTCTTATCTATCTATCTATCTATATATCTATCTATCTATCTATCTATCTATCTCAGTCGCTTTCTTATCTATCTATCTATCTATCTATCTCAGTCGCTTTCTTATCTATCTATCTATCTATCTATCTATCTCTATATCTATGTATGTATGTATATTAATATTTATATGTATTTATAATATTTATATAGAGTGAGACACACAAATGCACTTATATATACATATTTTCTATCAAAGTATGTTCATCTCTATCTTTCTTTCTTTCTTCATATGTATCTCTCTATTTTTTCTATCTATCTATCTTGGTCTATTTATATCTATCCATCTACCTCCGTATGTTCTTATCAGATTTTCACAGACAGATTGATAGATAGATAGATAGATAGATAGATGTATCTATCTTATTCTGTACATCAATATCCACTTGATTACACATTGTCTTCTCAAGGGATCTATATTGCCTTCAAGAGTATTTTAAGGAAGTTTTTATTGTAATGACAAGAAATAGAAAAGACAGTCATTGTTTTATTTTTTTATCTCCCTTGAAAGATTAGTGACACTTGTTATTAGACATTAATTCATGAAAAAAACTTCTGACATTCATTTTGGAGTCTTGCGTAATCCAGATACAAATACTAATTTCAAGTGAAAACAGAAACGTATCTTTTCACTGAAAAATCAAAATTAAAAAAAAACAAAATTAGGGTGTCAAATTCTTCTAAATAAAAATATTTAATTCTTTCTTTAAATTTCAGATGAAATTTAAGAAGAATAAAAATCTCCTTTATTGTAATTTGAAGTTTGCTTAAATTTTATGCTTAGTTTTTGGATTACTTCTCTCCATACATTATTTTGTATATTAAAATTTAGAGTTGTTGGACCTATTTAAAAGAAATATATATATATTTAGCAGAATAATAATATATATTTATAATATATATTTATATTTATATATATTTAGCAGAATAAGAGCTTCAGGCATTTATTTCCTCATAGACAGAAAACTGTGGTTGCTTGATGAGTTTGATATCAAATGTGTCTTTAAATTGGAAAAAAGAAGAAAAAAATAATCTTTCTCTTTCTTTATTTCTCTTTCCATCTTTCTTTCTTTCCTTCTATCTTTCTGAGTCTTTTCATATCTATTGATCTATCTGCATTTGTTCATATCTATCTATCTATCTATCTATCTATCTATCTAAGCCTGTTCATATCTATTTGACTATCTCATAGTGTTCATATCTATCTGACTATCTCTCTGAGTCTGTCCATATTTTTCTATCTGTCTATCTGAGTATCTATCTATCTATCTATCTATGTATCTATCTATCTATCTATTTATCTATTTCAGCCTGTTCATATCTATTTGACTATCTCACACTGTTCATATCTATCTGACTATCTATCTGTTCATATCCATCTGCCTATCACTCTGAGTCTGTCCATATCTATCTATCTATCTATCTATTTCAATCTGTTCATAACTATCTATCTCTCTACCTATTTCAGTTTTTTTGTATCTATCTATCTATCTATCTATCTATTTTTGTCTGTTTTTATCTGTGTATCTATTTCTGTCCATTCATATCTATCTATCTATTTTAGTCTGTTTAATCTATTCTGTCTGTTCATATCCATCTATGTGTGTATGTATGTATGTACGTACGTACGTATGTGCATACGTATGTATGCATGTATGTATGTATGTATCTATCTATCTATCTATCTATCTATTTTAGTCTGTTTGTATCTATGTATCGATTTCTGTCTATTCATATCTATCTATGTATGTATGTATGTCTGTTCGTACGTACGTATGTACATACGTATGTATGTATCTATCTATCTATTTCAGTCTGTCAACTTTCTATCTATCTATCTATCTATCTATCTTGGTCTCTTCATGTCTATCTGTCTCTCTTGGTCTCTTCATATCTATCTATCTATCTATCTATCTATCTATCTTGGTCTCTTCATGTCTATCTGTGTCTCTTGGTCTCTTCATATCTATCTATCTATCTATCTATCTATCTATCTTGGTCTCTTCATGTCTATCTGTCTCTCTTGGTCTCTTCATATCTATCTATCTATCTATCTATCTATCTATCTTGGTCTCTTCATGTCTATCTGTCTCTCTTGGTCTCTTCATATCTATCTATCTATCTATCTATCTATCTATCTTGGTCTCTTCATGTCTTTCTGTCTCTCTTGGTCTCTTCATATCTATCTATCTATCTATCTATCTATCTATCTATCTTGGTCTCTTCATGTCTATCTGTCTCTCTTGGTCTCTTCATATCTATCTATCTATCTATCTATCTATCTATCTTGGTCTCTTCATGTCTATCTGTCTCTCTTGGTCTCTTCATATCTATCTATCTATCTATCTATCTATCTATCTATCTATCTATCTTGGTCTCTTCATGTCTATCTGTCTCTCTTGGTCTCTTCATATCTATCTATCTATCTATCTATCTATCTTGGTCTCTTCATGTCTATCTGTCTCTCTTGGTCTCTTCATATCTATCTATCTATCTATCTATCTTGGTCTCTTCATGTCTATCTGTCTCTCTTGGTCTCTTCATATCTATCTATCTATCTATCTATCTTGGTCTCTTCATGTCTATCTGTCTCTCTTGGTCTCTTCATATCTATCTATCTATCTATCTATCTATCTATCTATCTTGGTCTCTTCATGTCTATCTGTCTCTCTTGGTCTCTTCATATCTATCTATCTATCCCAGTCGCTTTCTTATCTATCTATCTATCTATCTATCTATCTATCTATATATCTATCTATCTATCTATCTATCTATCTATCTATCTCAGTCGCTTTCTTATCTATCTATCTCAGTCGCTTTCTTATCTATCTATCTATCTATCTATCTCAGTTGCTTTCTTATCTATCTATCTATCTATCTATCTATCTATCGCAGTCGCATTCTTAACTATCTCTCTATCTATCTATCCCAGTCGCATTCTTATCTATCTATCTCTCTATCTATCTATCTCAGTCGCATTCTTATCTATCTATCTATCTATATATCTATCTATCTATCTATCTATCTATCTCAGTCGCTTTCTTATCTATCTATCTATCTATCTATCTCAGTCGCTTTCTTATCTATCTATCTATCTATCTATCTCTATATCTATGTATGTATGTATATTAATATTTATATGTATTTATAATATTTATATAGAGTGAGACACACAAATGCACTTATATATACATATTTTCTATCAAAGTATGTTCATCTCTATCTTTCTTTCTTTCTTCATATGTATCTCTCTATTTTTTCTATCTATCTATCTTGGTCTATTTATATCTATCCATCTACCTCCGTATGTTCTTATCAGATTTTCACAGACAGATTGATAGATAGATAGATAGATAGATAGATGTATCTATCTTATTCTGTACATCAATATCCACTTGATTACACATTGTCTTCTCAAGGGATCTATATTGCCTTCAAGAGTATTTTAAGGAAGTTTTTATTGTAATGACAAGAAATAGAAAAGACAGTCATTGTTTTATTTTTTTATCTCCCTTGAAAGATTAGTGACACTTGTTATTAGACATTAATTCATGAAAAAAACTTCTGACATTCATTTTGGAGTCTTGCGTAATCCAGATACAAATACTAATTTCAAGTGAAAACAGAAACGTATCTTTTCACTGAAAAATCAAAATTAAAAAAAAACAAAATTAGGGTGTCAAATTCTTCTAAATAAAAATATTTAATTCTTTCTTTAAATTTCAGATGAAATTTAAGAAGAATAAAAATCTCCTTTATTGTAATTTGAAGTTTGCTTAAATTTTATGCTTAGTTTTTGGATTACTTCTCTCCATACATTATTTTGTATATTAAAATTTAGAGTTGTTGGACCTATTTAAAAGAAATATATATATATTTAGCAGAATAATAATATATATTTATAATATATATTTATATTTATATATATTTAGCAGAATAAGAGCTTCAGGCATTTATTTCCTCATAGACAGAAAACTGTGGTTGCTTGATGAGTTTGATATCAAATGTGTCTTTAAATTGGAAAAAAGAAGAAAAAAATAATCTTTCTCTTTCTTTATTTCTCTTTCCATCTTTCTTTCTTTCCTTCTATCTTTCTGAGTCTTTTCATATCTATTGATCTATCTGCATTTGTTCATATCTATCTATCTATCTATCTATCTATCTATCTAAGCCTGTTCATATCTATTTGACTATCTCATAGTGTTCATATCTATCTGACTATCTCTCTGAGTCTGTCCATATTTTTCTATCTGTCTATCTGAGTATCTATCTATCTATCTATCTATGTATCTATCTATCTATCTATTTATCTATTTCAGCCTGTTCATATCTATTTGACTATCTCACACTGTTCATATCTATCTGACTATCTATCTGTTCATATCCATCTGCCTATCACTCTGAGTCTGTCCATATCTATCTATCTATCTATCTATTTCAATCTGTTCATAACTATCTATCTCTCTACCTATTTCAGTTTTTTTGTATCTATCTATCTATCTATCTATCTATTTTTGTCTGTTTTTATCTGTGTATCTATTTCTGTCCATTCATATCTATCTATCTATTTTAGTCTGTTTAATCTATTCTGTCTGTTCATATCCATCTATGTGTGTATGTATGTATGTACGTACGTACGTATGTGCATACGTATGTATGCATGTATGTATGTATGTATCTATCTATCTATCTATCTATCTATTTTAGTCTGTTTGTATCTATGTATCGATTTCTGTCTATTCATATCTATCTATGTATGTATGTATGTCTGTTCGTACGTACGTATGTACATACGTATGTATGTATCTATCTATCTATTTCAGTCTGTCAACTTTCTATCTATCTATCTATCTATCTATCTTGGTCTCTTCATGTCTATCTGTCTCTCTTGGTCTCTTCATATCTATCTATCTATCTATCTATCTATCTATCTTGGTCTCTTCATGTCTATCTGTGTCTCTTGGTCTCTTCATATCTATCTATCTATCTATCTATCTATCTATCTTGGTCTCTTCATGTCTATCTGTCTCTCTTGGTCTCTTCATATCTATCTATCTATCTATCTATCTATCTATCTTGGTCTCTTCATGTCTATCTGTCTCTCTTGGTCTCTTCATATCTATCTATCTATCTATCTATCTATCTATCTTGGTCTCTTCATGTCTTTCTGTCTCTCTTGGTCTCTTCATATCTATCTATCTATCTATCTATCTATCTATCTATCTTGGTCTCTTCATGTCTATCTGTCTCTCTTGGTCTCTTCATATCTATCTATCTATCTATCTATCTATCTATCTTGGTCTCTTCATGTCTATCTGTCTCTCTTGGTCTCTTCATATCTATCTATCTATCTATCTATCTATCTATCTATCTATCTTGGTCTCTTCATGTCTATCTGTCTCTCTTGGTCTCTTCATATCTATCTATCTATCTATCTATCTTGGTCTCTTCATGTCTATCTGTCTCTCTTGGTCTCTTCATATCTATCTATCTATCTATCTATCTATCTATCTATCTATCTATCATCAAGCTACATGACATTCACAATCCTCCTTACCACACTATGTGACACTTACACTTTCCTTCTCACTTGTGATTATTTATTCTTTTCATTAATGTCTTCTCTCCTTCTACACTCTTATTATTCCCTTTCTTTCCTTTCCTCTCTTTTGATTCTGAGCATTAAAAGATGCTATTTCTCGCGTCAGAGACAGGATTCATATTATCTTCGTAATATTCCGGGGTTTTCTAAAGTTTTTTCAAAATATGTGTATTCTGTTTTTTTTTTTAATTTATTTCTGGTTGAAATGTTTTTTCATTAATATTTTTTTAATTAATGTATATGAAGAAGTGCTGAAAAGTTCCTAGCCTGATGTTGAATAATTTTGTCAGTTTTGGGGCACATCCCCAAAACTGACAAAATTATTCAACATCAGATTTAAAAAAAAAAAAAATACCTCCTTGTCTAGGTCTGGAACTTTTCAGCACCCCCCACACCGATAATCATATATTTTATCCCAATCATTAATCACGTCAAAAGACCATGCACGTCAGAAAAAATTATAAAGAATAAAATCTTTTTTGCAATGCAATCGAGATTTTTTTCGTCCTTGTTTCGTTTGCAACTTATCAATTATTCACCATATTTCCACTTATAGCATTCGCTGCATATCTTAGAAGAAAATAATTTGTTCCGCCGGTAAATTAATAGCAATCCATTTCTAGAGTAAATAATTTGCGATGTAGTTTTGAGAGAAAAATCTTTTTGCTTTTTTTTTTTTGCCGTAGATTTCTGCAGAAAATGATTTGCGATTTTGATGCAAAATTATTGAAAATGCATTTCTCTTGTACAACGCTTTTGAATCGTTTCTACTTGAAATCAATTTGCCCTTTTATTCCAAGAGTAAATAGTTCTTTTTGACAGCATTTCTCCGGTTAAAAGAGGAACGAAAAAAGACTAATAAGAATTCAAGCAGTTCTAATATTGGCATTACGTGCATATCATAGAATTTGATTTGAAAGGTAAATCTGTAGAATAAGTAGTAATTTTCAGTGTCGCAAATGCTTTTAGAACTTACTCGATAAGCAAAGAAATTAGTATATGTCAAGCATTTGGTTAGAGACAAGTCTGTATAAAAAAAAAATAGCAACAATATTCCCCAGTCTTCCATCTTCTATGTGCTCTCTACCTGGGTGATCATAGTTCTCCACGACCTCCTATGCTTCATAGCTCTTACTCCATGGAGTTAAGCAACATTGAGACTAGTCAGTACCTAGATGGGTGACCGCTTGAGAATACTAGGTGCTGTAAGCTTTGATGATCTGAATTTCTTAAAATTGTTTACATTACTTACGTTCAGACTATTGTCTCCATTTTTGTTGTTGTTATCATATTTCGACCGTTGTGCCCTCCGGCCTTCGTCAGGTGCAAAATGATCCCGGTAACCTACAGGGAAATCAGAACTGAACCCTTTATTAAATCTCCTGGGATAGACTCTTCTTGTTCCACTGCTCATGGCTAGGGATATCATGTCTAGTTCAGTGTTGTGCCTGATCAGTACTGCGATGGGTGACCACTTGGGAACACCAGGTGATGTAAGCTTTGATGTTCAGGGTGGGGTTGTGGGGTTAGGGGGCGGTGTAATGGTTAGCGGCTTGGAGTTGTTAATCGGAGAGCTGAGTTCCAGTTCCTGTTGGTTTCGTCATATTCACTCACGTGCAAAAGGCATGGGAAAGGTATGAATCCAACTCTTCTCCCCCCAGCTATAGGGTAATTAGTAAGACTTATATCACTAAACCATTATTATCTCAAAAAAAATTCTTAAAAATGTTTTCCGGCTTCAAATAACCTGCAAAGGGTTGACAAGCTGTAGAAATAATCATTCCATCAATGAAATACTATTATTAGCTACACAGGAATGTCTTTTAGATTTATTTACATTCTCTGGAATATAAATGTATAGAAAACTACCATGGCCACGAAGTGAGGGATCATTTTATACATTGATTTTAATATAGAATTAGTCCCCCACTTTATATCCACATTATAATTGCTTGTTTGTTGATAAGCCGTAGCAAACGAATGAAATACTGATTAGATACGCAGTCATGTCTTATATTTATATACATTCTCTGGAATATAAATGTGTAGAAAATATTGTGGCCACAAAATGAGGGATCAGTTTATATATTGATTGTAATGTGGGATTGATACCCCACTTTATAGCAACATAATTTCTTGTTTGCTTATTAAATTCTGTTTAGGTATGAAATCACCTCTTCCCCCATCTATGGGTTAATTAGTAAGACTTGTTTCACTAAATTATTAACCAAATTCTACCAATCTAAAAATATCTTCTGTCTTTAAATAACCCGTAATGGGTTGATAAACCACAGAAAACGAATTAATCAGTCACTGAAATACTGATTAGCTATGCAGGCATGACTTTTAGATTTATTTAAATTCTTTGGAATATAAATATATATAAAATACTGTGGTCACAAAGTGAGGGATCAGTTTATATGTTGATTTTAATAAGGAATTGATTCCCTACTTTATACCCACAATGTAATTTCTTGTTTATCAAATTCCGTTTAGGAATAAAACCACCTCTTCTCCCCACCCCAGCTATGGATTAATTAATATCACTTAACCATTATCATCTCCAGCCCGCCCCCAAATTCTTACAATCTAAAAATAGTTTCTGTCTTTAAATAACCCACAAAGGGTTGATAAGCTGTAAAAAACAGGTCAATCAATATTAGTCCCATATTCTGCAATCCTTGAGGTTTAAATCAACAAGAGGTTGTTTGTGTGTCTTCTCATGAAATTCAAAATAATTGAAAAAGGACATTTTGTAACCAGCCCAGACTTACCGAGGAATATATACCTGCAGGAATATTATTTCTTTATACACTGAACATCTTGGTGCTTGATGATTTTGTTAAAAAAAAAAAAAGAAGTTAAATTTCTTTCTTTCTTTCTTTCTTTTTCCTTTCTTTCTTCCTTTCTTTCTTTCTTTCTTGCTTTATATCTATCTATCTATCTATCTATCTATCTATCTATCTATCTCAGTCTGTTCATATATATATATATATATATATATATATATATATATATATATATATATATATATATAATATAAAAGGCTCAAACACTAATATTAGTGTTTGAGCCTTTTATATTATATACTTACTCTCTCCTGGACATTGAGCTCCACCTGAATTCTATCCTATTGGAAATTAATATATATATGTATATATATGTATTGAGTATTTGAATTATCTTAATTTTTGCTTATTTCCTGAGTTTAAATTTAACATAGGTCTTATTTGATCAGTTGATTTAAGCATAGCCCCAAAACTTTATAACCACCCTTCATCTTTTCCTTTTTTTTTTTAATAAAAAGAGGCTGTATTTTGTTTTTAAATCCTTCAGTTGCCAGTAATTTACAATCGCCTGACGAGATGCATTGTATGTGCATTGAAACATGGTTATCACTGTGTAGCGAAAAAAAAAACATATTTTAAATCAATTAATTTATAATATTAATGCTCTGTAAATTTACATTGAGCACTATTGTGTAAAAATAAAAATATCTATAAGAACACCGGATTTCATATCTTACTGTCCTTTTTTTTATTTATATATATATATATATATATATATATATATACATATATATATATATATATATACATATATATATATATATATATACATATATATATATATATATATATATATATATACATATATATATATATATACATATATATATATATATATATATATATATATACATATATATATATATATATATATATATATATATACATATATATATATATACATATATATATATATATACATATATATATATATATATATATATATATATATATATATATATGTAACAGCCCTATGAATGAAATTCAAGAGATAAAAACAACGAAAATAATAATAATGCCAATAATAAAACTGATAATATTTTATTTATTGACCAAACAGATGCCAATCATTGAGAAAAGATGTTAAAATCAGATGTTTTGGACATAACTGTGTTCGTTCTCAACAAGAAAATAAATGAAGTTAGACTTTTTGGGATTTTGTTTATGTAAATTTAAAACACACACACACACCCATACATATATATATACTAGCAGCATGGCCCGGCGTTGCCCGTGCTTGATTAAAAAATTGTACGACTCATACAGCAATCGCTATCACTTGACTTAAAATATTTTTGCCCTTCCTTGCCTTTAAAGGAGTGCCATTTGCCATGCTGATGTTGCTACATGCCTTACTTCTTGCCTATCTCACACTGCGAATTTTTTCTAAGCTCTATACTAAACATTAAATCTGTTACAAAAAAAGAACTAAACAAAATGAACACAAAACGATCAGCTTTAAAAAAGGACTCGTAACTGGAAAAAACGAATGAAAAAAGAATGTTAACAACAAATATTTTTTCATACCCAACCCATTTCTGCGGAATCAGAATCAACGTTGAGTTTAAGCAAGCGAATGAGCCAACTGGAGTAAAGTGCCATGCAGATTTAAATTTTTCCCACTTGTGACGAATGCAGCTATTGATTTTTTTTGCATGCTAGCATGCTAGTTAACATTCGTGTCAGTCAGCTGTTGGCTCTCACGCTGGCCCATAGAATCTTCCTGCCTATTCGTGGCAGCCAGCTCTCACTCTGGCCAGTAGAATATGGCCGCAAACTACATGAAAAAATCGATTATTTCCACTATTGATGGGAGTTGGGAAATGCAAAGCCAGTCTTGGTCTTCTTACTAACTTGGAGCATGTGCATGTAAATTTTGGTGCAAATCCGTCGAAAATTGTGGCCGTGCATTCGTTACACACACACACACACACACACACACACACACACACACACACACACACACACATCCAGCCTTTTATAGATAGAGATATATATTTATATATAACAGGTCTAACAGCAAATTTATCCAAACTGTGAAACCATAAAATTGTCCAGTTGTTAGATTAAACTCTGTATCTCAGAAATGATTAAATATATCTTACTGGAATTCTCTGAGGTTTTCATAACACCATTGGCCTCGACTTTGAGCAATAACAATGCATAATTACTCTCCAAGCTTAACAGAAGACTCTTGATAAAAGTGATCATAAATGAAGATGGCATGTTCATCATTAATTAATCATAGCTAAGGATCAGAAGCTCATGAGGGATTGAAATAAAGTTCAAATATATATATATATATATATATATATATATATATATATATATATATATATATATATATATATATGTATATATAAATAAAAAGGAAAGAACAGTAAGATATAAAATCCGGTGTTCTTATAGATATTTTTATTTTTACACATAGTGCTCAATGTAAATTTAAATTTACAGAGCATTAATATTATAAATTAATAGATTTAAAATATGGTTTTACCGCTACACAGTGATAACCATGTTTCAGAAATGGAAGCTAAAGCCCTTGAATTTAATTTTGTTATTAAACCAAAGACATTAGTTCCATTTCCTCATCAAGCGAATTTTGGAGTAACTTACTTTTTAAAATTTACGGTTGTTAATGGCACTGGAAAGATTCATAATTCATAATTCAATTTTGAATCTTTCCAGTGCTGTTAACAACCGTAAATTTTAAAAAGTAAGTTACTCCAAAATTCGCTTGATGAGGAAATGGAACTAATGTCTTTGGTTTAATAACAAAATTAAATTCAGGGGCTTTAGCTTCCATTTCTGAAACATGGTTATCACTGTGTAGCGGTAAAACCATATTTTAAATCTATTAATTTATAATATATATATATATATATATATATATATATATATATATATATATATATATATAAGCAAAGATTTGTACCCAAAGAACTGATATATAGCTTTGAACAGAACAGACGTCATACCTAAGGTTGGCACTATTAATTATAAGTAAATACAAGGACACTATATGAAGCAAATGAGGAGGGAAAGGTGGAACTCGACTTTTAGTTGACTTTCATTTATGATTAATAGTGCCAATAAATATCTTTGAAAAAGTGTTGGGCGAAAGGTTACCTTAGGTAATGACGTCTGTTCTGTTCAAAGCTATATATATATATATATATATATATATGATGAAAATGTGGAAAAGACAAAGCAAAATCCGAATATGTGAGTTTACTGTTTTTTTATTTTGTTTTTTGTAAAGAAACAGTAAACTCACATATTCGGATTTTGCTTTGTCTTTTCCACATTTTCATCATACCGTCGGGGATCTACATCCACGTCGGATCTACATTACACACATATATATATATATATATATATATATATATATATATATATATATATATTATTCCAGGATCATTTTCCAACTTATTCAAGATGACCTTTGCACTCTCTAACTTTCTAACTTTCTGTCCCATTGCAACAAAATGCTTCACAGGTTTCATGTACAATTTCATTTTCAAGTCTTTTTTCACTACTCTTTGGACTGTCACTGCTGAAACTCCTCTTTCACGTACCAAATGTTTTATGGATTGAGTTGGATCTTTTCTAATTGATCTCTTTAGTTCTAATTTGAAATGATGATCCCTCTCCCGGTTGACCTTCTAATCGAGATTTCTTCTCTACTGTTCCCTCTTTTTTTTAACTTATTCACCATTCTCTTGATGGTTTTTGAATGGATTTTGAAGATGGAAGCCAGATTATGTATGTTGGTACCATTACTAAATGTTTGAATGATCTTTTTCCTTCTACCATTGCTCAGTTTAAAAAACACTGGGTCTGACACAAGGCGATTTTAATGTTGAATAACCCTAAGTGTTTTTCAAATGATTCTTACGACAAATGGTGTCAAGACGGCTAAATGTCTTTGCTGAAAACCTGGAGAAAAGAAACTCAGTTAATTTTGTATATTTTTTTATTTTATTTTATTTTTTTTTTTAGATATTACATTTTCTGGGATGGACAAATTTGCTGTTACATACTGTATATAAAAATGCTAAAAGTTTATTTTCACCTATTCATGTGAATTAAGCATGAAGTGGCTATGCTGCACCAAAAGTTGATTTACTTCAAAATGGTAAAGAGATTAACGGCAGAGTTATAATTTTTATTTTTATTTTATTTCACATCTCTTCTCACTGTTGTTCGTTTGCTTTTCATAAAATTCAACATAACTGAAAAAAAAAACGCATTCGTTACTAAATAACCATTTGGAAACAGCATGGAAGCTTTTTCTTTCATTTTTCATACCTCCTGGCAATTACACACAAACTACGGAAGGGAAAGCTGTGAACATTACAGAAATGTTTTTTGGATAATTTTGGGAAAAAAAAACTCTATTAAATTATACATCTATGTAATATTAACGTTCTGAAAACATAGATGTTTATCTTAAAACCGAAAACAAAAAAAAAACGTTTCCAATTTAGTAATAGGCAATATTCAGACCGGTATTTTAAAAAAGTACATCATTCGTGCATTCAAGGCTCTCCACAACTTCCTAAAATTTGTAGGTATTAGTAAGGTCTTCCTTTTCTACCATCCACCACCACTCCCTGTTTTGCCATTCATTTTACCTTCATTTATGTGCTGTGACTCTTCAGGGTATGAGTGAACATGGCTCTCCACAACTTCCTATAATTTGTAGATATTAGTAAGATCTTCCTTTTCTACCATCCTTCCCACTCCCTACTATGCTAGTCATTTAACTTTCTTCTTTTATGTGCCATGACCATTCAGAGCATGAATTTATGGCTCTCCACAGCTTCCTATAATTTTTAGGTATTAGAAACATCTTCCTTTTCTACCATTCTTCCCACTCCCTGCTATGCTTGTCATTTAACTTTCTTCTTTTATGTGCCATGACCATTCAGAGCATGAATTTATGGCTCTCCACAGCTTCCTATAATTTTTAGGTATTAGAAACATCTTCCTTTTCTACCATTCTTCCCACTCCCTGCTATGCTTGTCATTTAACTTTCTTCTTTTATGTGCCATGACCATTCAGAACATACATTTGTGGCTCTCCACAGCTTCCTATAATTTTTAGGTATTAGAAACATCTTCCTTTTCTACCATTCTTCCCACTCCCTGCTATGCTAGTCATTTAACTTTCTTCTTTTATGTGCCATGACCATTCAGAGCATGAATTTGTGGCTCTCCACAGCTTCCTATAATTTTTAGGTATTAGAAACATCTTCCTTTTCTACCATTCTTCCCACTCCCTGCTATGCTAGTCATTTAACTTTCTTCTTTTATGTGCCATGACCATTCAGAGCATGAATTTGTGGCTCTCCACAGCATTGCAACTGGTCTGAGAGAAGGACTACTTTAAATTCAAAACCTTCAAATATAGAACTTGTAAGATATTTTTTTCTTTTACGGTTTGGACTCTTCTCCAGCAGAGACATCACCATTTTGCAGGTTATGCGAGAAAGCTGGGGAAACTATAGCACACATTCTGAATGAATTCCCAAGTTTAGATTAGAATTAAAAGGCAGAGACATGGTCACGTTGCCAAATGCAGACCCCATAAATAATAAGATGCTTGCCAAATCATTTTAATCACTAGCATTATCTATTCATCCAATGACTTGTCTCGCAAAAGACAATCATATTCTTTGGTTTAGAGTTTCTTATAATGGTCTACAAGAGACTTGCATGAAGAAATATCAGGTTAGGAAGCAGATCCACAAAGAAGAGTTATCACCACTTTGCAGAATATGTGATAATTCTGGTGAAGATAAACCTCTACTCATATTGGGGAGGAGTGTGAACTGGACAGCAGGTGAACAAGTGCAAAAATCATGGCTAAGTGCTTCATCAACAATGGCTCTTTGAAATTCAGAAGAATTTTATTACTTTGTAGAATTTGTTCCTGATAGACCAAAAAGCCATCATCCAAAGATGTCTTGCACAAGGTTCTACAATCATTAGGGATATAGGGATACAATCAGCTATGGATTACGTAGCAGAACAAACTGGGGTCCTATAGCCTTGGTTGGCAACTGATCTGGCAGAATAACAACTCTGAATTCAAAACTTCCAACTATAGAACATGTGAGATATTTTCCTATTGTCTTGTTCACAAAACTCTCCAGTCTGTTGAACATGAGTGTTCCACAAAGCGGAGACATCATCACTTTGCAGAATATGTAAGAAATCTGGTGAAACTATCGCATACATTGTAAATGAATCCCCAAGTTTAGCTCAGAATTTAAAGGTGGAGACATGATCAAGTTACCAAAATCATTCATTGGAAGTGTGAGAAATCGGCTTTTCAATGAGAAAACTGGCAGTACAACATGAGAAAGTACTTGACTCAGAAACATGCAGAATTTTGTGAGATTCTTTTTCAAGACAAACAGTAGAGAAAAACTGAAAATACTGGGGGAAGATAAAAATAAAAAACGAAGGGTTAAACAAGCTGAGGCATGGGCTAAATAACAGGGGGTAAAAGTCTAGAATCGTGGCCATAAAACAGAGGCCATAATTCAAGAGTTAAAACTAATATATATTTTTAATGTTTCCAAGTACATTTTTTGAACTTTTATAAAATATATATTCCCATTTATGTGAATCTTTGTTGTGTAAGGATACAAAAGGTGCTTATCTTCTCTTAGTGAAGATAAGTCACATGGGTCACGTGATGGCCGAGTTCACATTTGTGGTCAGAAGAGAGGCTTTACATATAATTTGGAGATAATCCTGATCCGAAGAAGCCATTTTTAGGACTTCAGATTTAAACGAGCCAAATTAACCTATGTCCCAAAGAGAAATGACACCGTTTGCTTGTAAGCTGCAGGGAGAGGAAGATTATGCATCAGCCTAGAAGAAAGCTACCTTTCCATTTTGTTGCTGTTTATGAACAGTAAAATGACTGCCACTTTTGTCACTGTATGGAATGATGTTTCAAAGTGGC
The DNA here is from genome assembly GCA_964036315.1 of Acanthosepion esculentum. Lineage (NCBI taxonomy): Eukaryota > Metazoa > Mollusca > Cephalopoda > Sepiida > Sepiidae > Acanthosepion > Acanthosepion esculentum. The sequence goes on along the minus strand of OZ038518.1, from coordinate 5,510,139 downwards.
TGTCATGGGACCCTTGTGACTTAACTTCACCAAAGGGACATAATCACCTTCTGTATCCTTTTTCTATGTGAAAGGCAGCTGTTCTTTCTTGTTTGAGTATGAACTAAAGATTTGTGTGTAAATCAACAAAATTATTTTTATGCTTGTACCCCTGACCATTTACAGCCCATTATATGTCGATCAACCATCCCTAATGATTGTAGAACCTTGTGCAATACATCTTTGGATGATGGCTTCTCGGTCTATCAGGAACAAATTCTACAAAGTAATACAATTCTTCTGAATTTCTTTCCGTTCCTTCAAAGAGCCATTGTTGATGAAGCACTTAGCCATGATTTTTGCACTTGTTCACCTACTGTCCAGTTCACACTCCTCCCCAATATGAGTAGAGGTTTATCTTCACCAGAATTATCACATATTCTGCAAAGTGGTGATAACTCTTCTTTGTGGATCTGCTTCCTAACCTGATATTTTTTCATGCAAGTCTCTTGTAGACCATAAGAAACTCTAAACCAAAGATTATGATTGTCTGTGCAATACATCTTTGGATGATGGCTTCTCGGTCTATCAGGAACAAATTCTACAAAGTAATACAATTCTTCTGAATTTCTTTCCGTTCCTTCAAAGAGCCATCGTTGATGAAGCACTTAGCCATGATTTTTGCACTTGTTCACCTACTGTCCAGTTCACACTCCTCCCCAATATGAGTAGAGGTTTATCTTCACCAGAATTATCACATATTCTGCAAAGTGGTGATAACTCTTCTTTGTGGATCTGCTTCCTAACCTGATATTTCTTCATGCAAGTCTCTTGTAGACCATTATAAGAAACTCTAAACCAAAGATTATGATTGTCTTTTGCGAGACAAGTCATTGGATGAATAGATAATGCTAGTGATTAAAATGATTTGGCAAGCATCTTATCATTTATGGGGTCTGCATTTGGCAACGTGATCATGTCTCTGCCTTTTAATTCTAATCTAAACTTGGGAATTCATTCAGAATGTGTGCTATAGTTTCCCCAGCTTTCTCGCATAACCTGCTATTGTTATTGTTATTATTATTATTGTTATTATTATTATTATTATTATTATTATTGTTATTATTATTGTTTCCTTTGATTTCTGGTGTGTAGTCATTTCTTTTGGGGTCCCAACCAGAGACCTAAGGTCAGAAATGGTTTCATGACATTTTCCACTGAGTATTTAAAACAAAAACAAAAACCCTAAAATCGCACACATTTTACATAGATAAAGCCTCTCGTAAGGTGTGGGCTGTACCTGTGAGACAATATGAGTAGAGCTTTATCCGTTGTTTCCTGTTTAAGATTGGGTTTCTTGTTTATTCTAAAGTCTACTTCAGCTAAATACTTCTAACATCTCTGTGTAAACTCTGACATTTTATTTATTTCTTATTTACCGTATCCTCAATAGGAGTAGATAGGTTTGCCTATCACCTGGTTCACACTCCTCCCCAGTCTTTAGAACAGGAGTAGTGTGTATCCCTTATTTTCTGTTATGGATTGAGTTTCTGATTCCATCAAAAATGTTTTCATTCTCTTTCATTCCCATTAACACCTTGTGTCTTAGTGGCATTATCACCTTCCTTGAGGTGAAATGATAAAAAAAAAATTAAAAAAAAAACTTCTAATGTCTCCACCTAAACTGTAAAATTTTACTCTTTTTTTTCTTACTTATTTTTTTTCCACTTACTTCAATAGGAGTAGATATGTTTGCCTATCACCCAGTTCACCACCCTCCATCTATTGAATAGGAATATAGGTTCATCCCTTGTTTCCTGTTTAGGCTTTGGTTTCTGGTTCCTTCTAAAGTATTCCCATTCTCTTTCACTCCTTACAACCCCGGCCATCTTAGAGGCATTATCACCTTGGCTGGGGTAAAATAATTTTTAAAAAAAATGATTTATGGCCACTTTTTTTATGGCTATGATTCTAGACTTTTACCAATAGGTCGTATAGCCTTGAGTGGCAATTTGCCTACAAGAAGGACAACTCTAAATTCAAATCCTCCAACCTTACCAAACCACAACTGGCCAAGCATGATAAGTAACGTTTAACCCATGAAGACACATGGGATTTTTTCAATAGGAACAGTGGGAAAAAAAAATAGACATTTTGGCAGAAGCTAAAAATAGTTAAAAAGAAGGACGCAAGAAAGGAAGAAAAAAACTAACCAACTATGACCCGTTGATAGTGTGTTCATATTGTGAGGCCACCATGATGGATAGGTGATAAGATTTTCTTTACTGAAACTTTGGAATAAATGAACTGACTCAAGATTATAAAATATATATAAATATTTTTATTTATTTTCTTTACAGTGATGGGTGAATATTTTGGTACTTGGTATATCAAAAAGTTTGTTAATAAGGTGGATATTGCTAACAGTCTGGATAACATCCAGTAGTGTAGTTTGAAGACCATGACAGGATCTGTCTATATTTCTGAGATGAGGTATTATGTACACTATTTACATTATTCGGACTATTGTCCTCATCTTTGTCGCCATATTTATTACAACGTTTCACCCCTTCAGTATCTGTCTATATTTCTGAGATGAGGTATTATGTACATTATTTACATTATTCCGACTATTGTCCTCATCTTTGTCACCATATTTATTACAACATTTCGGCCCTTCAGTATCTGTCTATATTTCTGAGATGAGGTATTATGTACACTATTTACATTATTCGGACTATTGTCCTCATCTTTGTCACCATATTTATTACAACGTTTCGGCCTTTCAGTATCTGTCTATATTTCTGAGATGAGGTATTATGTACACTATTTACATTATTCGGACTATTGTCCTCATCTTTGTCACCATATTTATTACAACGTTTCGGCCTTTCAGTATCTGTCTATATTTCTGAGATGCGGTATTATGTACACTATTTACATTATTCGGATTATTGTCCTCATCTTTGTCGCCACATTTATTATAAGGTTTCGGCCCTTCAGTATCTGTCTATATTTCTGAGATGAGGTATTATGTACACTATTTACATTATTCGGACTATTGTCCTCATCTTTGTCACCATATTTATTACAACGTTTCGGCCTTTCAGTATCTGTCTATATTTCTGAGATGAGGTATTATGCACACTATTTACATTATTCGGACTATTGTCCTCATCTTTGTCGCCATATTTATTACAACGTTTCACCCCTTCAGTATCTGTCTATATTTCTGAGATGAGGTATTATGTACACTATTTACATTATTCCGACTATTGTGCTCATCTTTGTCACAAAATTTATTACAATGTTTTGGCCGTTGTATGCTCCGACCTTCTTCAGGTGGTTGGAATGTCGAACTGAACCCTTTATTTTGCTCACTGGGTTAGACTGTTCTAGTTCCCTAAGCAGGGCAGAAGTATCATTAGGAGATAACCTCTTAACAGCCCCTTCGCACATCATGCATGGCTAGTTTCTCTGTTGTAGCATCTCTGGTTGTCACTTTCCCTGTCTCTTCTGCTTTTAGCCCAGAGATGTCAGTTTGACCAGGCTCCAAGCCTCTGGCAGGAATATTGGTTTCGGTTAACATCAAAAGTCACTTTGTGTTGATTTTTTTGATTGGCTAAAATTATTTTAATTTCCGGCGTTCCTTTGTTTTTCATTTATTTTTATAAAGAAGTTAAGTGTGGCGCCTCCATGATTCTTGGTATTTTTCAGTCACAAATAAGTCAGCTCTGATCCTGCAAACTTGCAGTATTTTTCGGCCAGGTTCAGGCTTTTCTTCTTTTTCTTCCACTTTTTCGTTGAGGGTTGCCTTCTCATTAGCTGAGAGAAGTATAGAAAAAGAAGTTTAGAGAGAGAGAGAGCAAGGGAGAGAAAGAGAAAGCGCAAGAGAGAGAAAGCGAGAGAGAGAGAGCGAGAGAGAGAGCAAGGGAGAGAAAGAGAAAGCGCAAGAGAGAGAGAAAGAGAAAGAGAGAGAGAGAGAGCAAGGGAGAGAAAGAGAAAGCGAGAGAGAGAGAGAAAGAGAGAGAGAGAGAGCAAGGGAGAGAAAGAGAAAGCGAGAGAGAGAGAAAGAGAAAGAGAGAGAGAGAGCAAGGGAGAGAAAGAGAAAGCGAGAGAGAGAGAGAAAGAGAAAGAGAGAGAGAGAGAGAAAGAGAAAGAGAAAGCGAGAGAGAGAGAGAAAGAGAAAGAGAGAAAGAGAGAGAGAGAAAGAGAAAGAGAGAGAGAGAGAGATAAGGGTTTTAAATTAAAGTGCAAATGCCTTATTTTAATTCTTTTTATTTTTTGTTCATATATTTTATCTTTATATTTTATTTTTTATTTTTTATCAGGACTTACTACAGACGTATTGAACTTTGGCCATTGAAGAAGGTTACAATCATACCAGTTGTCATCGGTACGATGACAGAGACCTGAATAAAGACAACTGGAACTGTTACAGAAAAAATGCTCCTAGAAATGGCAAGAAATAATCTGATGAATAATTGAGAAATTTTTTTAGTCATTTCACTCCATACAAGGCAATAGAGCCACTAAGACGCAAGGGATTACTGAGTGTTAAAGAATGCAAGAAAAAGAAAACATGGTTAAGGAGAGAGAAAAGAAAAGAACAGGAATTAAGAAGACAAAAGATAACGACTGACATTGCATTTAAATTGTTGAAGATCAAACTTGACTGGGAAGCAAGAAGCCCCTATCACCCACAAGTGAGAAGTGTGACTGAAGAAACTGTTATCACAGAACTTACAGTTACTTCTAGCCATTTCAACTGTAAGATGATGAGACCTTGCCGCCAATCTATAAGGCCGTGGATGTAATACCCTTAAAGAGAAGAAACTGTTATCACAGAACTTACAGTTACTTCTAGCCATTTCAACTGTAAGATGATGAGACCTTGCCGCCAATCTATAAGGCCGTGGATGTAATACCCTTAAAGAGAAGAAACTGTTATCACAGAACTTACAGTTACTTCTAGCCATTTCAACTGTAAGATGATGAGACCTTGCCGCCAATCTATAAGGCCGTGGATGTAATACCCTTAAAGAGAAGAAACTGTTATCACAGAACTTACAGTTACTTCTAGCCATTTCAACTGTAAGATGATGAGACCTTGGCGCCAATCTATAAGGCCGTGGATGTAATACCCTTAAAGAGAAGAAACTGTTATCACAGAACTTACAGTTACTTCTAGCCATTTCAACTGTAAGATGATGAGACCTTGCCGCCAATCTATAAGGCCGTGGATGTAATACCCTTAAAGAGAAGAAACTGTTATCACAGAACTTACAGTTACTTCTAGCCATTTCAACTGTAAGATGATGAGACCTTGCCGCCAATCTATAAGGCCGTGGATGTAATACCCTTAAAGAGAAGAAACTGTTATCACAGAACTTACAGTTACTTCTAGCCATTTCAACTGTAAGATGATGAGACCTTGGCGCCAATCTATAAGGCCGTGGATGTAATACCCTTAAAGAGAAGAAACTGTTATCACAGAACTTACAGTTACTTCTAGCCATTTCAACTGTAAGATGATGAGACCTTGGCGCCAATCTATAAGGCCGTGGATGTAATACCCTTAAAGAGAAGAAACTGTTATCACAGAACTTACAGTTACTTCTAGCCATTTCAACTGTAAGATGATGAGACCTTGCCGCCAATCTATAAGGCCGTGGATGTAATACCCTTAAAGAGAAGAAACTGTTATCACAGAACTTACAGTTACTTCTAGCCATTTCAACTGTAAGATGATGAGACCTTGCCGCCAATCTATAAGGCCGTGGATGTAATACCCTTAAAGAGAAGAAACTGTTATCACAGAACTTACAGTTACTTCTAGCCATTTCAACTGTAAGATGATGAGACCTTGGCGCCAATCTATAAGGCCGTGGATGTAATACCCTTAAAGAGAAGAAACTGTTATCACAGAACTTACAGTTACTTCTAGCCATTTCAACTGTAAGATGATGAGACCTTGCCGCCAATCTATAAGGCCGTGGATGTAATACCCTTAAAGAGAAGAAACTGTTATCACAGAACTTACAGTTACTTGTAGCCATTTCAACTGTAAGATGATGAGACCTTGCCGCCAATCTATAAGGCCGTGGATGTAATACCCTTAAAGAGAAGAAACTGTTATCACAGAACTTACAGTTACTTGTAGCCATTTCAACTGTAAGATGATGAGACCTTGCCGCCAATCTATAAGGCCGTGGATGTAATACCCTTAAAGAGAAGAAACTGTTATCACAGAACTTACAGTTACATCTAGCCATTTCAACTGTAAAATGATGAGACCTTGCCGCAAATCTATAAGGCCGTGGATGTAATACCGTGAGAGAGAATAAACAGTCAACATAGAACTTACGGTTACATCTAGCCATTTCAACTGTAAAATGATGAGACCTTGGCGCCAATCTATAAGGCCGTGGATGTAATACGTTAAGAGAGAAAAAACTGTTAGCACAGAAGTTACGGTTGCATCTAGCCATTTCAAATTTAAAATGATGAGACCTTGCCGCTAATCTATAAGGCCGTGGATGTAATACCGTGAGAGAGAAGAAACTGTTAGCATAGAACACTTCCTCTGGAAGTTACATCTAGGCATTTCAATTGTAAAATGATGAGACCTTGCCGCCAATCTATAAGGCCGTGGATGTAATACCTTTAAAGAGAAGAAACTTTTAGCATAGAACTTATGGTTTCATCTAGCCATTTCAACTGTAAAATGATGAGACCTTGGCGCCTATCTTGTAGTACACTTAAATTCATAAAGTTTAGACAACAAAGAGGAAAATATTTATGGAAAAGTCAGAGGAAATCTACATTACGGCTGTGGAAAGTGACTGAAGCTGAGATACAAGATCAAGACCAATAATATTACCATATATTGCAGCAATATTCAATGCCACGGATGAACTTTAGGCTTATAAATGTGTAAGACAGATTCTGGCGAGAAGAGTTGTCTGGAGGTTAGCGCCAGCAGCAGACCTAGAAAATGATTCAATATAATCTTTCCACTCCAGCAGAAAACATTAGCCTGAGAAGTCACAGTTAGTCACTCCCCTGGAAGTTAGCATCAGCCATGCTCCCATATTGTACTTATTTCTATGCTGGGCCTACTAAGCAGCTCCTCATAGCCCAGCATATGAGTTGGTTCTTTCAGACAACTAACTCACTAACGTTTTTTCTATGTCCTATTATTTTCACTTCATTCCACATGGGCCGATAACTGCCCTTTTCCATGCATACATGATCAGGCATAACTGATTTCACTGTATCACTGTGGATTGTTACGGAGTGTTAACATACCGGGTGTAACAGCAAAATTGTCCAAATCGTGTAACAGCAAAATTGTCCAATTGTTAGATGAAGCTTTGATCCTTTGTATCTTAGAAATGATTAAAGATATCTTACTGGAATTCTCCAAGGTTTTTATAACACTACTGGACTCTACTTTGAGCAATAAGAATGTATTTAGCTCTAAGCTGAAATGACGATCCCTCTTGCTGTTGTGACCTCCTGATCCCGTTTTCTTCTCTACTGCTCCCTCTTTATAAACTTATTCACCATTCTTTTGATGGTTCTTGAATGGAACTCGAAGATGGGAAGCAGCCTGTGAATGGCGGTACCATTACTGACAGCCTGAGTGATCTTTTTCCTCTCAACATTGCTCACTTGGAAAGTCATAGTGGGCTCTGACACAAAACAATTTTATCTTGTTTTCTTTCTAGCTGAATAACACCAAATATTTTTCATGGATTCTTACGTCAAATAGTGTCAAGATGGCTAAATGTCTTATCAGAAAACCTGGAAAAAAAAACAAACTCAATTAGCTTAGTGTTTTTTTTTAGATATTAAACGTTTTGTGGGATGGACAATTATCCCATGCTGTTACACGATTTAGACAATTTTTGCTGTTACACCCAGTAAATCAGAAAGAGGTTAGCGCCAGGAAGAGAAAACTGAAGAATTCCGAGGAAGCTTTTCTCAATTAAAAGGTAGAGAAGAAGTGTTAACACCCATGATCGTTTGTAATGACCGTGATCATTAAATACCAATATAAGATCTGCTTAAGAAATAGATCTTAATAAACGTAAATAGGTTATGTGGTTATCAAAAAATTCACAATGTTCTCTTTCTGGGTTGTAATTTGAAAAGAAAAATAACTGGGGGAATTGACCTTTTCAGAAGGAAACAGCATGCTCACATTTACAAAACTGAAGGTGAATTTAGTCTGCGTTATCTCAAAGAAATGTAATACCATTTCTTACTTTAAGAGACGGTCGACACCACAAGGATATGTAGACATAGTTTAGTAGCTGGGCAAAAGGTTACAGGTCATTCGCAGTGTCAGGTACAAAGGAATTCATGATAACAGGTTTCCTTTATAGAACGGAAACACTGTCTTTTTAAAATCAGCTAAATTTGCTTTCCGTGAGCAGAGAGGAAAAATATTTTTTTTAATACAGTGAACCGATTCTTAAAGCAAATTTAGAAGACTTTAATAATAGAAAATATCGATAAAATATAACTGAATTTCACTAAAAATATCTCGTTCATCAAGATAAAGAAAAATCTTGTTTGAATTTTGTTAGGCAGAGTGTTTTAATCATTGGAAGAGATGCTTATATTTTACATACATGCACATATGGAGATGTAGGTCTCCAATATGGGACTAAATCGTGTTTGGATTATGATGGGCAAAGGTGGAGCATCTGGCAATAGGCTGAATCTCAACAGATAGTTCAAGAATATCTGACAATAGGCTGAATCAGAACAGATAGTTCAAGAATATCTGACAATAGTCTGGATCACAATAGATAGTCCAAGAATATCTGACAATAGTCTGGATCACAACAGATAGCTGAAGAATATCTGACAATAGTCTGGATCACAATAGATAGTCCAAGAATATCTGACAATAGTCTGGATCACAATAGATAGTTGAAGAATATCTGACAATAGTCTGGATCGCAACAGATAGTTCAAGAATATCTGACAATAGTCTGGATCACAACAGATACTTGAAGAATATCTGACAATAGTCTGGATCACAACAGATACTTGAAGAATATCTGACTATAGTCTGGATCACAACAGATACTTGAAGAATATCTGACAATAGTCTGGATCACAACAGATAGTTCAAGAATATCTGAAAATAATCTAAATCACAACAGATCAGAAAGTTGTTAAGTTTTGTGGAACTACCTCTTAATTGCTGGTGTTCCCAGGTCCACCCTGACCCTGGATGGTAGCACCTGTTAGGGTCCCAGCTATGGTCAAATAGTTAACCCACCCAAACTGGGGTTAAAACACTATGAAAGTGTAAAAATACGTTTTAATACCAGAAATAATTTGTAAAAATATTATGACCAGCAATAATTTTTTAAGAAAAAAATTACCAGCAATACATTTCTGGGAAAAAAATATTACCAGCAATAAAATCTTGTCGGCATTTATTAACCCATTGATGTGCCGATATTCTGTAAGAGAAAAACCAAACCAAATGAAACAAACTTTGATTTAAAATTTATAATTTCAAAAGAATGCCAAAATTTGAATAAAAACTTTGATTTAAAATTTATAATTTCTTGGGATGAGTTAATATTTGTGAAAAGTAATTTTACATTATTTGGGGAAAATTAAGTGAAAAGATTCCAAAGCTTTCTTATTGATGCTAAATTCTGTTCTGACCATTTGGTATTTCCTGGCGTGAATCACATACAACGCATGTTCCTTTATTTATTTACACGTACATACTTGACCGCTACTTCAGAAAAGGATATGACTTATATGTAACTGATAGTCAACTCAACTGCAATTTAATTATTTCATTATTTTAATGTCAGTTGGGTGATAAATATTTGACAAGTGCACTTTTAACCAAGTGAAATGGGAATGTCAAGGATTTATCGCCAATTTTTGGATGGGCTGCAACGAGTAAGGTCAACAATTTATTTTGGCAACTTGAAAAATAATTAATCAACATTCTTTGTAACTTAAAATTATCTTTTATTTTATTTGGTTCTCATTCACCAGAGAAGATATCTATAAGCCAGTTTTCGTTTTCTAACCATAGGGTGTATGACTCAAAATGATACAGTTTGGGTGAAAAGACACACCGTGTAAAGGAAGCAGTCTCTTTCGATTGGTTGAAAAATGAAACAAGTGATACTTACACTCATTCAGAAATACTTTTAGCCACAGACGTAAAGAAATTTCAAGTTTATCAGGAAGTTGACGACAAAAAATAAAACGAGTTTTGACATAATTTGTATTTGCAGCCATGGAGTCAATGCAGTTATTTGTACATACTCATTCTTTTAAATTAATTCTTGTATAAATAGTGCTTCAAATTCCAGTTAGGTTGGTTACATTTTTTTTTCATGCCTTAGGAAAGATATGAATCCATCTCCTTACTAGCTATGTAAAACTTGTATCCAGATAAATCATTGATATTCTGAAAAAATTGCTAATGCAATAAACACTTACAAAAAAATTATTCTTACAATCCAAAATTTACATTATAATTTCAAAATTTTAAATCCAAAATTTACAACCCAAAATTTACAATCCAATATTTAAAATCCAAAATTTACAATCCAAAATTTACAATCCAATATTTAAAATACAAAATTTACAATACAAAATTTTCAATCCAATATTTAAAATCCAAAATTTACAATCCAAAATTTACAATCCAATATTTAAAATCCAAAATTTACAACCCAAAATTTACAATCCAATATTTAAAATCCAAAATTTACAATCCAATATTTACAATCCAATATTTAAAATCCAAAATTTACAATCCAAAATTTTCAATCCAATATTTAAAATCCAAAATTTACAACCCAAAATTTACAATCCAATATTTAAAATTCAAAATTTACAATCCAAAATTTACAATCCAATATTTAAAATCCAAAATTTACAATCCAAAATTTACAATCGAATATTTAAAATCCAAAATTTACAATGCAAAATTTACAATCTAAAATTCTGAATTCCCAATTTTTCATTACTGAGATTGTTTTCGGCGATTATTCATGTGATATTTTGTGACAAACTTTTTGTATGATAACAAATTTTATAATTTGTAAATAATTTAGGGAATAATTAAATATTAACTGTGAAATCCAGTGAAAGTTACACATGAAATAAAAATGGAAAATAAGGACCTACATGCATCAAAATGTCTTTAAATTAAGTGGCAGCAGAAGAATTATTTTTGATCTGTTCAAAGGTAAGCGTAAGTATCAATGCAATACTGAAATGAAGCAATCAATTTTGAGTTCTTCTGTAGTCTACTGTTGCCTATAGCATACAGTAGCAGTATGCTGTGCAAAAAGAAACCTCTGTCAGCAGAGAACCAAATTACAATCAAAAGATCCAAGGCGGAAGTGAGGAAAAGAATGTTCTGTGTAAATGAAAACCCTGTTCAAATGGCAGCTAGGAGAGTTCCCATTGCTGAAAATATGCAAAGACTGAGGGACTCTCAAATGCCTGAAGAAGCCAAAGGCCCAAATAAGATCCCTGTGCAGGAGCTAGCTTAAATGCTGCCCAATAGGGTGGCTTTTAAGCGAGTCTATAAATATTTTCATAGCAATTGTTCTAATACGCTTTCATTCCTGATATAATAATGAGCATTTATATCTATTTAAGTCTACTACTAGATTGGCAATTAGGTCTCATCATTTTACTGTTGAAAGTTCCATTCTAATAGGTTCTCTCACACTTCTTGTCTGTGGAACGCTCTTCTAGTTTCTTGTTTCACTACCACCTACGATCTTCAAAAATTTAAATGCAACATCAATTGCTATCTTCTCCCTTCCTGAGTCTTTTCCTTTTGTTGTCCTTTCTCTTCAATGTAGGGATGCAAAAAGCGATTTTCTCCATTTTAGTTGAGATTGTAGTGGACCGTGCGGGGTGTGAATGTGAGGAGATGATGAGTTATCTCTAGGTTAGGCTTCCGCTGGCCGGTCCAGCTACATAAGAATGTTGGACTATAACGGAGTCCAAAGAAGGCAAAAGAAAACGAACGAGACCAATATACATGTATGCGAACAAATATATATTAATGACAAATAGATTACTACACGAATTACAAATATATTGAAGACATGAATAAAATGTTACAGTGTTGTATGGAAAGTTGTGTGAGTGTGTTGAGTGTCCGTACAAACGCGTAAGCGTGTTCCCAGAATATGGGAAACGCTGCTTGTGTGAGAGGATCACATAGTGATGTAAGTAAAAAAAGAGGAAGTTTTTTTTACCTCGCCTCACGCACGAGGTTGCGGCCCCAGGAGAGGCAGTTTGGTCGCACGTGTGCGAAACCGTGGAAAGAGAAAGAGGCGAAAGGTCAGCCAGTATTTATACTCCCGGGAGAGAGAGACCCCTGTTGAAGGGTTAAGGAAATGAGGAGGAGCTAACTGCGACAAGATGAAGTCACCTGGGACACACGATGGTCACTTAGTGCCACCACTTCATACTGTGACAAAAGTGGTTAGTCAGTCAGTCAGTTTCCAGGAGTCAAACCAAGCAGTTGCCTCACCTGGGCTTCAGCAGCTCTCAATTTGGGGAAAAAAAATCATGATTTTCCATTTCCTTGTTTAAGAGGAACATGTCCTCGCTACTCACATAGCAGATGAATCTGGCCCACATGAATCTGGAATCCAAAATATGGCTTCTCTAGAAATACAGACGGATCCACCCAATCATTTTGATCTCTTTTCACACAGCTTGTTGTGTAGACATGTGTTATAATTTCTCTGCATAGGATAAATGTAAATATGTGTATATTTATTTTAAGCTTTTCACCCCAAGCAAGACAGAAGTGTCACTAGCACACAAAGGGTTACAGAGAGTGGGAACAAGAGTAAAGAGTCGTGATAGAGGAAAGGATGAAGATAAGGAATAGATCAAGGCATCTGGTGATATCGATTGACATTTCATTTGAATAGTTGAATATTACAGCTATCAGGGAAGCAAGTAAGAGGAAGGTAGTTCTACAGACAGGAAGTATGAGACATAAAGCTATTGGAGTAGAAGAGACCGCCACATTTACGCGTTTCGACAGTGAAAGGGTGGGATTGAGATGCCAACCTAATAGCACTTTTAAATTCATGCAGTTTGGGGACCAGCAAAAGTAGCTCATCGGAGCAGTTGCCATGAAAGTATTTGTAGAAAAGACAGAGGGAAGCGACAGCACATCTGTGAGAGAGTGACTGTAAATGAGATGCCAGATCAGGGCCAACCACATTGCATATCCATCTCTGGGTTTTGTTGGGGACCTTAAGAGGAAACAGCGGGGGCTCCAGGTCATATCTGGCAGCAGTATTCCATGCAAGGGTGAATGGTTGATTTATAGATTTGAAGGATGGACTTGGGCGAGAAAAACTTTCTGGTGCAGCATTGAGAACCAACTTTACTTGCGGTAGATGTTAGTTATAAATTCAATGTATTTGTTCTATCTCAGGTCAGCGGACAGTGTGAGACCAAGCAGTCGCAGAGAGGTGCTCTCGTGGAGTTGAGCATCAGACATTCTAATCGGAGACAGGGAGGACTCACTGTGATAGGTAAAAGAGAGCAGTTTTGTTTTTGAGGCGTTAAAGTTAACCAGCCATTTCGTGCTCCAGTCAACAACAGATTAGAGGTCCTTTTCGAGACCAACAGCCAGGTTAGTTTTGTCAGCGATACCAGATTTGCGATATATCTTTGTATGACTTAGTGGTATAAAATTCTCTCTTTTTCTTTCAGCTATTCCATTCTGTTCATGTAATAAAGTGTTATATCATGGATATAATAATGCCCATAATGGGGGAAAATAAAAACTGTGAGAATATTCCTTTCTTCCATAGCTTACACGTTATTATTTTCTTTCACTCTCAGTAACCCCTTGTGGCAAAATATCAACACTTATTAAACACACTGATAATATTTCAACAAATTCGACATACAATTGTTTTTATATTCTTTTGATAAAAGGTAATTACTTACCAAACACCTTAATAATATTTAAATAAATTTGACTTATATTTTTTTAAATTTCTTTTGTGGTAAAACAGTTATTTTTCCAAACACCTGAATATTAACTTATATATTTTTTCAATTTCCTTTCTGGTAAAAGATAATTACTTACCAAACACCCTAATAATATTTTAAAAAATTTGAATTATATTTTTAAAAATTTTGTTTTTTTGTAAAACAATTACTTTCTAAAACGCCTAATAATAAAATCAATATTAATTTATATAGTTTTTCAATTTATTTTCTGTTAAAAGGTAATTACTTACCAAGCATGCAAATTATATTTAAATAAATTTGACTTATATTTAAAAAAAAATTCCTAAAGATACTTGGAGACTCTGACACTCACAATTAATATTGAAGGCAAAATGGTCTGAGCATAAATAACCTGAACTTGTGGAGAAATTTTTTTTTTTTTACGAGACTCCATCCTTCAAATCTATAAATCAACCATTCGCTCTTGCAAGGAATATTGCCGTCATATATGATCTGGAGCCCCTGTTGTTCATCTTAGGTTCCTCGACAAAATCCAGAGACGAATATGCAAAGTTGTTTGCCCTGATCTGGCATCTCGTTTACAGTCGCTCTCTCACAGATGTGCTGTAGCCTTCCTCTGTCTTTTCTAGAAATACTTTCACGGTAACTGCTCCAACAAGCTATTTTCGCTAGATCCCAAACTACATGAATTTAAACATGCCACTAGGTCAGTACTTTGGTCCCACCCTTTCGCTGTTGAAACGGTGAAATGTACCTGCTTCTTCTACTCCAATAGCTCCATGTCTCGCACTTCTCGTCTGTGGAACTCCCTTCTTCTTACTTGCTTTCCTGATAGTTGTAATCTCCAACTATTCAAATGCAATGTCAATCGATATCACCAGATGCCTTGATCTATTCCTCGTCCTTCTCTTCATCCTTTTCTCTATCACGACTCTAATTGCTGGTGTTCCCAGGTCCACCCTGACCCGGGGTGGTAGCACCTGTTGGGGTCCCAGCTATGGGAAAATAGTGATCTTCCAGGTCTTTTCCAGCACATTGAAACAATGATGTTGCCAGCTATACGTTTTTGAAACAATGATGTTGCCAACTACACTTTTTTGAAACAATGATGTTGCCAACTACACGTTTTTGAAACAATGATGTTGCCAGCTATACGTTTTTGAAACAATGATGTTGCCAGCTATACGTTTTTGAAACAATGCTGTTGCCAACTATACGTTTTTGAAACAATGATGTTGCCAGCTATAGGTTTTTGAAACAATGATGTTACCAGCTATACGTTTTTGAAACAATGATGTTGCCAGCTATACGTTTTTGAAACAATGATGTTGCCAGCTATACGTTTTTGAAACAATGATGTTACCAGCTATACGTTTTTGAAACAATGATGTTACCAGCTATACGTTTTTGAAACAATGATGTTGCCAGCTATAGGTTTTTGAAACAATGATGTTACCAGCTATACGTTTTTGAAACAATGATGTTGCCAGCTATACGTTTTTGAAACAATGATGTTACCTCCTATACGTTTTTGAAACAATGATGTTGCCCACTATACGTTTTTGAAACAATGATGTTGCCAGCTATACGTTTTTGAAACAATGATGTTACCAGCTATAGGTTTTTGAAACAATGATGTTACAAGCTATACGTTTTTGAAACAATGATGTTGCCAGCTATAGGTTTTTGAAACAATGATGTTACCAGCTATACGTTTTTGAAACAATGATGTTGCCAGCTATACGTTTTTGAAACAATGATGTTGCCAGCTATAGGTTTTTGATATACAGTGTAACCCGGATTTAAGAGACCCGGATATAAGAGAAACCCGGATATAAGATATATTTTCTCTGGTCCCAAATTAGAGCCTGTGTTAATGTATATAAAATAGACCAAACCCGGATATAAGAGGAACCCGGATATAAGAGACTTCTTCTCCAGTCCCGACAACTCTCTTATATCTGGGTTATTTAGTAAATACTGGATGTGGCATTAAATAACCCATAGTGGTTGATATGCCATAAAACCCCAAACAACCAAACCGAACCTATCACGCCTCTTTACACTTGCTCTCACTCTCTGTAACCCTTTGCGTGCTAGTGGCACTCCCACTTTAATTGAGGTGAAAAGTTAAAAAGAAAATGGTTGGCAGGAAAAGGATTAGGAGGTACAGCCGAAAAGATAAAGCTTTATAAGAGTTATAAAGAACAGGAAGTTGTGGAGAGCAACGTCCTGTATGGATAGAGCAGATAAAATAAGAATCATGAAGATCGGCTTCCTTGCTCTCTTTGCACCTCTTTTAGCAATGCAGCACCCTAACCATAACTCAGGACATATCTAAATCATCAGAACGCATCACTAAACTAAAAGGCTTGGAAGTCCTAGCCTTGATTACTCCTCAAGTCAGCTGCTGGCTATCTAGATAGAAATGGGAACTGCTGCTTTAGATGCCCGGTTAATGTTTTCAGGAATGGCTGCTAGCTGATAACGCAAAGAGATGAGGTTTCAAAAAAGAAACTGCTGATGGCATAGCAACCCAGGAAAAAAAAAAAATCTAGGTCTGTCGAGGGAGGTGAAGTTTGACTGTTATAAAGAAATAAACACTAACATCAAAGAGGATGGGTTGCAGAATTTAGAAAAGAGGAGGCAAGAAGACGACTTCAGCTTTGAGAGGACTGCATGGGAAATTATGCGCATGCCGAAAATAACCTCGACAGAGATTATCTTCTTTAGAAATTAGAAGTACACATGAAGGCAGCATATGTTTTACGAAAAAATTTTAGAAGAATATACAAAGTTATAAGTACCATATTTGCCGGTATGTAAGACACATGGAGGTATAAGATGCACCCCAATTTCAGCAAGGCAAATAAAGAAACATTAGAGAATATATATATATATATATATATACTAGAAAAAATTAGTATATATATATATGTATATACACTAAGTTTTCTAGTATATATATATATACTAATTATTTCTACTATATATATATATATATATAGTAGAAATAATTAGTATATATATATATATATACTAGAAAAATTAGTATATATATATATATATATACTAGAAAAAATTGGTATGCATATATATATACATATATTCTAGAAAAAAGTAGTATATATATATACTACAAAAAATTAGTATATAAATATATATATATATATATATATTAGAAAAAATTAGTATATATATATATATATATATATACTAAAAAATATTAGTATATATATATATATATATATATATATATATATATATATACTAATTTTTTCTTGATATATATATATGTGTGTGTGTGTGTGTGTGTGTGTGCAAATATATAGAAAAATAGGAAAGGACCATTAGATTAATAATCCAAAGTTCTTTAGTACTTTTATTTAAAAAAAAAATATGATTCCATCGCTACATAAGAGTTCTCATGTTTCAAAAAGAGAAGCTAAAAATCAACTCTGTTTCATCCTCAAGCTAATTTTGGAATAACTAATCTTGAAATTTACGGAGCTTTATAAGCGTATACATTCTTAATATTAATTACTTGGAAATGGTAAGAAGATGGAATGAATGATTTGTAGTGAACAAAACAAGATCTAGATTTAAAATTCAAATGCTAAGCATTGACTCATTGATTTTGTTAGAAATTAAAAAAGACTCGAATTTACAAACTTTGCTTAACACACATGCAAAAGCGAATCCAAAACAAAACTCGTGAAATTTCACACCTTGATGCGAAATGTTTTTGGGCCAATAGAAAACTAGGAAACATTTAAAAACAAAATTCAAATAATCTTCAATTCTCGGAAACAAATTCTTTTATGGACCTTTTTACGCAATGTTTGTTCATCGTCCAATGGAAAGGTCCGAATCACATCTGGAAGTAAATTCCCAAATGACCTTTTCAAGCCCCACAAACAAAACAAAAGACGGGCAAGTTTGCCTGTCACCAGAGAGAAGGAGACGAACATATTAACACGTCCCTTGATAAACTTCAAGCGATCGTTATTATTATCTCTACCTTTCTTCCTCACCTCTTTTATACTTGATAAACGAACGGAATATTTTAAGACTGAGCGATTACTTCAAAGACATTCCTACCCTTCGGTAATGCTCATACATCCACACATATGTTCCTGCCTACGTACACATAAACTCATTCTTGCAAGGACTACTATGAACATTTTGACGACCTTGTATCAACCAAAATACATTAATTTTATTTGTAAAAACCTTAATTGATTTATATGTATATAAATTTCTTCTTTCGATTTACAATTTGATTTTCTTGTTTTATACCCCTCTTATGGTGGGCTATTTAACTAACAAGGCCGAATCCAAATAATCTGTTTCAACACTGATAAAATTCACTATAACTGATAACCCACTATAGGTTGTTAGCAAAAGGAAGAGCTGTAGATGCAAATTAGTATTTGAACAGAGGACGAAAAGTGTAATACCCAAAGGTGCATTCGGATAACGAAAGATGCCTTCCAGAAGCTAAGAAGAGTATTAATAAAAAAAAAGATAAGACGTGATGCAACAGAAATATGGCCCTACAAAAAGATGGTGACAATACCATGGACCTAACATGTGAGCAACAACAAAGATTTAAAAAAAAGAGGAAACATACTTAACATCAGGAAGAGACAGTTGAAATTTCTCGAGCACAAAATGACGAAAGACAGCATGACACAGTCGATAAAGGCATTAGTTAGATCCAGTGACAGGACCCAAAGAGTGTGAGTTCAGTACCCAGTTAAGGAAGTGGAGAACTTTCAGAGGGAAATTAACAGAAGATAACTGGTAACTGATATCCATTAAACATGGCACATGGAACTAGAACAGTCTACCCCAGTGAGCGAAATAAAGGGATCAGTTTGACATTCCAACCACCTGAAGAAGGCCGGAGCGTACAACGGCCGAAACGTTGTAATAAATATGGTGACAAAGATGAGGACAATCGTCCAAATAATGTAAATAATGAGACATCCTGTCCTTATGGTTAGTATAGATGGTCTCAAAATGACCCTAAAATAGGTCATATCTATATAAAAAAAAATGGTGAGGACAGGGCACCTATCAGATCTAGTTGGACTGGAAAGCCTTGCTCACCAGTCGCTCACAATTAAAAAATAATATGGTACACCACATCAGATATTTTGAGAAGCACTGCTCTAAATTAAACAATTACCACGTTAGTTAATAGTTCAGAATAAATGATCTTAATTCATTAATTGACATTAATTAAGGTCATTTACATTTGGTAAAATTTCTTCATTGACTTTAGCATTTCTTATAATCCTGACGTAGTGTTTTGTTCACCACTCCTAAAGTAATTTCCATCATTTTATTAATTTGGCTCCTGACGCCAGAGGTGGCTCTTGCTGGGATGACAACAGAGGCTGAACATTCTTATATAGCAACTCATAATCCGGGAAAAATTCCATTCATCATTGACATTTTCTTATAATTCTGACATCAGTGTTGTTCACCATTGACATTCATTGATGATTTCTGAATGTTTATGGAGACCAAAGAGTGGATATGAGCACAGTTAGTTCATGAAACATTCTGCGAGCAGCATGCAGACTATTGATGGTGAAGATATATAGCCAATGGTGGCAACTATTGGGAATCAGTCTAAGAGAAGAAAATCTCTGAATTCAAATTGTTATCCAAGATTAATTGATTTGGGTTTTTCACAGCTTGTCAATCTTTTGAAGGTTATTTAAAGGCAGAAAGTATTTTTCAATTGTAAGATTTTTTGGAGATGATAATGATTTACTGATACAAATCCTACTAATTAACCCATAGCAAGGGTGAGATGAGGTGGATTCATGCCTTTTCCCAAGGGTATTTGCACATAAGGGAATATAATGAACTATACTGGAATTGGAACTCGGCCATTATCCTTTAAAACACCTGAACATCCAAGCTTACATCACCTGGTATTCTCAAGCGATTACCCACCTAGTTAATGACCAGGCTTGACATTCCTTAACTTTGGTGATTGTACAAGAACTGGAGTTCAATATGATATTGCTGTAAGCTATGTTTCGGAAGAAGCTATGGCAATTCACAGATAATAAAAAAATGGAATGTGTGAAAAGCCATGTTAATCTATATCCTGAAGAGATCATTCTACTATCTCCCCCAAGAAATAATGGCAATTCACAGATAATAAAGAAAAGGAAACTGTGGAGAGCCATGATCACAAATATCCTGAAAAGATCATTCTACTATCTTACCCAAAAAGTCATGGCAGTTTATCACCAATGATCACCAATACCCTGAAGAGATCATTCTACTGTCTTTTCCAAGAACTAATGGCAATTTACAGATAATAAAGAAAAGGAAACTGTGGAGAGCCATGATCACAAATATCCTGAAAAGATCACTTTTCTATCTCCCCCAAGAAATAATGGCAATTCACAGATAATAAAGAAAAGGAAACTGTGGAGAGCCATGATCACAAATATCCTGAAGAGATCACTCTGCTATCTTTTCCAAGAAGTAATGGCAATACACAGATAATAAAGAAAAGGAAACTGTGGAGAGCCATGATCACCAAAACCCTGAAGAGATCATTCCACTATCTTTTCCAAGAAGTAATGGAAATTCACAGATAATAAAGAAAAGGAACCTGTGGAGAGCCATGATCACAAATATCCCAAAGAGATCACTCTTCTATCTTTTTGAAGAAGCAATGGAAATACACAGATAAGAGAGAAATAGAATTTGTGGAGAGCCATGATTTTCTGCGTCCTCAAGGGAGAAGGGAGACTTTGAAATCTAAACTATAGAGAAATCAATAAGGTTGGTAACAGATAAAAAAGAAACCTGTGGAGAGCCATGAACACCTATGTTCTAAAGGGACATGGCATTTAAAGTAGGAATAATATCTGTTGTGGTTTCTGCAACAATAAATTGGAGGCATTACTTTTTAGAGGTTCCCTTCATATAATAAAGAAACCTGTTCTTCTATACTAAAATAATATCTTCCTGAAATGTGCCCACAAAATGCATTTTTCTTTCTTTCATTCTTTTTCGTTTCCTTTTTTTCGATGAATTTCATGGATGGCTTTTGCAGAAACTTCATAAAATTGAATCATAAATCCATTTCTTTATTTTTTTTTCATTTCGCTTTTGTAAAAAGCCGGAATCCCAAATCATGTTATGTCATTTACTAAAAAGAAACAAAAACTGAAAAAGAAAAATAACACCACAAGGATTTATGGCTTGGTTATTTTTTTTTTACCTCTCTTATGAATTTGTAGGCAACAAGTTTAAGCTGCCAAAGTTTTGTCCTTTGCATGTGTTTTTTAAAAAATTATGACTGCACATTTAAAAATATATATTATTTGAATTTCTCTTTAATTTTAAAGCAAGAGAATACAAAAGAGAAAAAAAAATTTCCACAAAATGTATGAACAAAAAGTTATGGGGATTTTTTTAAAACATATTTAAGGTGGCACAAGGCCAAAAGTGAGGAGCGAACTCACTATTATGAGACAAGCTTGCTAACCGTTATGCCATGCCGAAGTGCCCACATAAAAAATTATGTTGATTTTCTAAGCATATCTTAGATGTGGCTCAAAGCCAAATGTATGGGGGCACCCAGTGCGGATCCAACTCTCTATTCAGTCATAATTGATCTTGCGAGACAAGCTTGCTGACCATTGCACCACAGAGCCCAAAATGAATTTCTAAGCATTGCTTAGTGTGGCACAAGGCTGAAAATATAGGGCACCTAGAGAGGATCAAACTCACTATTCACTATTTTCTCAGCGTTAGTGCTTAGATGTGGCACAAAGCTGAAAGTATGGAACCCCCTGTGAGGATCAAACTCACTATTCTGTCATAATTGATCTTGCGAGATAAGCTTGCTGATCACTGCATCATGTCAAAAGACCAAAATGAATTTCTAAGCATTGCTTAGTGTGGTACAAGGCCGAAAGTATGAGGCACCCAATGAGGATTGAATTCACTATTCAGTTTGTACTTAAAATCGAAAGTATGGAACAACAGGTGAGGATTGAACTCACTTTTCAGTCGTAATTGATCTTGTGAGACAAGCTTGTTAACTATTACACTATGCTGATTTGCCCATATAAAAAGTTATGGCGACTTTCTAAGTGTGGCTTTACCCCACTACACAGTTTCCATTGCTTCTTCAAAAAGATAGAAGAGTGATCTCTTTGGGATATTTGTGATCGTGGCTCTCCACAGGTTCCTTTTCTTTATTATCTGTGAATTGCCATTACTTCTTGGAAAAGATAGTAGAGTGATCTCTTCAGGGTATTGGTGATCATGGCTCTCCACAGTTTCCTTTTCTTTATTATCTGTGCCTAAATGATTTTAAAAGCATAGATTAGATGTGGCACAAGGCCGAAAATATGGGGCATCCAATGTGGACTGAGCTCACTATTCAGTCGTAATTGATCTAGCGAGACAAGCTTGCTAACGATTACACTATGTCAAAGTGCCAAAATGATTTTCTAAATGCAACTTAGATGTGGCACAAGGCCAAAATTATGGGGCACTGAGTGGGGATTGAACATGCTATTCTGCGGCCATTATGTATCCATAGGTTTACATGCTTTTGATATTACAACAGCCGAAACTTTGTGAATATGGCAATAAAGA
>OZ038518.1:5454980-5482480 GCA_964036315.1 Acanthosepion esculentum | reverse complement strand
GGATAAATATGGCAACAAAGATGAGGAGAATAGTCCGAATAATGTAAATAGTGTACATAATACCTCATCTCAGAAATATAGACAGATACTGAAGGGGTGACACGTAATAAATATGGCGACAAAGATGAGGAAAATAGTCGGAATAATGTAAATAATGTACATAATACCTCATCTCAGAAATATAGACAGATACTGAAGGGGTGAAACGTTGTAATAAATATGGCGACAAAGATGAGGACAATAGTCGGAATAATGTAAATAATGTACATAATACCTCATCTCAGAAATATAGACAGATAGATACTGAAGGGGTGACACGTTGTAATATGGCGACAAAGATGAGGACAATAGTCGGAATAATGTAAATAATGTATATAATACCTCATCTCAGAAATATAGACAGATACTGAAGGGGTGAAACGTTGTAATATGGCGACAAAGATGAGGACAATAGTCGGAATAATGTAAATAATGTACATAATACCTCATCTCAGAAATATAGACAGATACTGAAGGGGTGACACGTTGTAATAAATATGGCGACAAAGATGAGGACAATAGTCGGAATAATGTAAATAATGTACATAATACCTCATCTCAGAAATATAGACAGATACTGAAGGGGTGACACGTTGTAATATGGCGACAAAGATGAGGACAATAGTCGGAATAATGTAAATAATGTACATAATACCTCATCTCAGAAATATAGACAGATACTGAAGGGGTGACACGTTGTAATATGGCGACAAAGATGAGGACAATAGTCGGAATAATGTAAATAATGTACATAATACCTCATCTCAGAAATATAGACAGATACTGAAGGGGTGAAACGTTGTAATACATATGGTGACAAAGATGAGGACAATAGTTCGAATAATGTAATACCTTATTTCAGAAATAATTATTTTTTCCTGATTTTATTTTCAACTTATTAATAAAAGAAATGGATTGATTAATTATAATAATTGATGATATTAATAATAATAATAATAGTAATAATAATAGTAATGATAATAATAATAATACTATTAATAATAATAGTAATAATAATAATAACAATTGTAATATTAATAATAATAGTAATATGAATAATAATAGAAATAATAATAATAATAATAATAATTATAATAGTAATAATAATAATAATAATCGTAATATTAATAATAATAGTAATAGGAATAATAATAATAATAATAATAGTAATAATAATAATAATAGTAACAGTAATTATAATACAAATAGTAATAATAATAGTAATAGCAATAATAATATTAATAGTAATAGTAATTATAATACAATTAGTAATAATAATAATAATAATAATAGTAATAATAATAGTAATAATAATAATCGTAATATTAATAATAATAGTAATAGGAATAATAATAATAATAATAATAATAGTAATAATAATAATAATATTCGTAATATTAATAATAATAGTAATAATAATAGTAATGATAATAATAATAATACTATTAATAATAATAGTAATAATAATAGTAACAGTAATAATAATAGTAATAATAATAATACTATTATTAATAATAGTAATAGTAATGGTAACAGTAATAATAATAGTAATAATAATAATAATAGTAATAATAATAATAATCATAATATTAATAATAATAGTAATATGAATAATAATAGAAATAATAATAGTACTACTAATAATAATAGTAATAGTAATAATAATAATAATAATAATAATAATAATAATAGTAATAATAATACAAATAGTAATAATAATAGTAATAGTAACAGTAATAATATAATAATAATAGTTTGATGAATGCAATGAAATCATAGGGCACTATTTTGGGTTGGGGCATTTGTTCATTACATCATGGCTAACCAGTCAGCTGCCCTGTTTGAAGGGTCTCAAATATGCTGATTAAATTGCTTATAGAGGGGTAAGCCGAATCGCTGCAAAAAAATAATCTGCCTACCAAGTTAATGCCTAAAACTAAAATACGAACAACC
Organism: Acanthosepion esculentum; assembly: GCA_964036315.1. NCBI lineage: Eukaryota > Metazoa > Mollusca > Cephalopoda > Sepiida > Sepiidae > Acanthosepion > Acanthosepion esculentum. The sequence continues at coordinate 5,480,488 of OZ038518.1, read as the reverse complement.
GATATTTCTGAATCCAAAATCCGATTACTAGGAGTAGATAGGTTTTCCTGTCATCCAGTTCACAATTCCTCCCTGGTCTTTTGAACAGGAGGATAAGTTATTACATCTCGGTATTTGATCTGTAAAATTATGCACTTAAATTCATAAAGTTGAGATACCAAAAGGACATCTCATCAGAGCAATTACCATGAATATATCTATAGAAATATCTGTATTTAATATATGAAATATATATAATATCAGTAAGACATTTCGTCATTCATACCAATTTCAGATGTCCTGGGTATGATGATAAACTACATCAGGCAGCAAGGCCTCTGATCAGGAGGTTTTGGGGAGCATGGAACCACCTCTTAATTGCTGTTGTTTCCAGGTCCATCCTGACATGGGTTGGTAGCACCTGTTAGGGTTCCAGCTATGGGCAAATAGTTAATACCCAAACTGGGGTCAAAACACCATGAAAGTGTAAAAATAGGTTTTTATAGTAAAAATACCAGCAATATATTTTCCAAAAAACTTTACCAGCAATAGATCTGACTCTCAACAAAAACATAAAGTTAAACATAAAAATTTAGAAGTGCATATTACTTTATTAGGCAATGTAATGATTAAATAACAGTGTATATTATTTAGAAATATACATTATTGAGAAATGTGCATCATTTAGAAGTGTATATTATGTTAGAAGTGTAAATTATTTAGAAGTGTACATTAATGAGAAGTGTATATTATTTAGAAGTGTACATTATTGAGAAGTGTACACTATTTAGAAATGTACATTATTTACGAGTATACATTATTTAGAAGTGTATATTATTGTGAAGTGTATATTATTTGCAAGTGTATATCATTTAGAAGTGTACACTACTTAACAGTGCAAATTAATGAAAAGTGTATACTAATTAGAAGTGTACATCATTTAGAAGTGTACATCATTTAGAAGTGTACATTATTGAGAATTGTATATTATTTAGAAGTGTACATTATTGAGAAGTATACATTATTGAATGTACATTATTTAGAAGTGTAAATTATGTATAAGTGTAAATTATTTAGAAGTGTACATTATTTAGAAGTGTATATTATTGAGAAGTGTATATTATTTAGAAGTGTACATTATTTTGAAGTGTATATTATTGATAAGTGTATATTATTTGGAAGTGTGCGTTATTTAGAAGTGTATATTATTTAGAAATGTACATTATTGAGAAGTGTACATTAATGAGAAGTGTATACTAATTAGAAGTGTACATCATTTAGAAGTGTACATAATTTAGAAGTGTATATTATTTAGAAATGTACACTATTGAGAAGTGTACATTAATGAGAAGTGTATACTAATTAGAAATGTACATCATTTACAAGTTTACATTATTGAGAAGTGTATATTATTTAGACGTGTATATTATTTAGAAGTGTATATTATTTAGAAGTGTACATTATTGAGAAGTGTACATTATTGCATAGTCTATATCATTGAGAAGTGTACATTAATGAGAAGTGTATACTAATTATAAGTGTACATCATTTAGAAATGTACATTCTTGAGAAGTATACATTATTTAAGAATGAGCAATCATGTCAAAACTATATGGTGTATGGCTTGACAAATTATTCGGTGCTATGCTGTCGGATGTCTACCTAACGCTGAAGGAAACTGATTCCATTAAAACGAGTAGCAGAGAACATTTTTGGAGCATTTGCTAAAAATCTGGTGTCTATTTCCTTGGTGTGTCTGCATTTCATATCTGCTGCATTTGCTGTTAAACATCTTCATGACTTTGAAATATTGGCAGATAGGGATAGGCTTATTAGTGTGTTAATTACCAACAACCTAAAAAAAAAAAAATGACTTCCCAAAATTAATTTAGCTCTATTTGCCGAAATTATCAATTGAAGGATTTTCATTATTCCACACATTTTCTTGGCTAATATCTTCATCTTTTTCTTCTTATTTAGTAAAATGCTTTCAGTTGTCTGAAATCCTGAGATGAAGTGTTTTCATTATTCCACACATTTTCTTGGCTAATATCTTCATCTTTTTCTTCTTATTTAGTAAAATGCTTTCAGTTGTCTGAAATCCCGAGATGAAGTGTTTTCATTATTCCACACATTTCTTGGCTAATATCTACATCTTTTTCTTCTAATGTAACCAAATGTTTTCAGTTGTCTGAAGTTCTGAGATGAAGGATTATCAGTATTCCACACATTTTCTGGAATGATATCTAGTTTTCTGAAATTTTGAGCCTCAGTCTAGCATCATCTTTCTTGAATATTTTCAAGATTTTGTCATTCATTTCCAGGAACATGTAACTCTTTTGTTGCAGTTTCAGAGGTGATGACAAGAAAAATGATGAATTGTTTTCTCGAAATCTTTATTTGCAACAGCTGCTCAAAAGCAAGATGAATGATATATTGGTGTAAATGCTGGGCTAAGACCGATGAAGACAAACTATTCCAAATAAATTATAGAATTATAATACAGTTTTAAATCTGCAAAGTCAACACAGACCCTGCACCTTTCTTCAAATGATTTCAGATGTATTTTTACCAAGGCTAATAGTTATGTCGCTCTGAAGAAAAACAGTTTCTTTGCTTGGAAACAAACTCTGACAGTTTTTCTGACCAGACGTTCACATTAGACATTTATTAAGAAACCGTAGATCATTTGTCCCCCCTCCCCCGAGAGAGGAATCTGCAGGTGTCGATTGATAAATAATACAATAAATTCCGTGCTACAAACAAGCCCATCGTGATGGAAAAGACTAAATTAAAATCGCAAAACCTAACTTTATTCCTAACAACAAAACATTCAAAGAAAAATAAATGCAAGAACAAAAGGAAAAATATTCAAAACTGAATAAATAATTTAATTGAATAAAAGCTATTTTGAGATTATTAACAAAAAGACAATATGAAATCTTTAGTAATATTAAGTGAGGTTGGCTGATGTTAATATGTCGACCAACCTTGGTTCGGTTATTTAATGTCAAATTTTGTATGAGCCACCCAGTGAGGATCAAACTCACTATTTTGTAATATTAGGTTAGGTTTGTTAATTTTATGACATATGAAGACTTGTTGGGTTATTTAATGCCACATTTTGTATGAGCCACCTAGTGAGGATCAAACTCACTACTTTGTAATATTAGGTTAGGTTTGTTAATTTTATGACATATGAAGACTTGTTGGGTTATTTAATGCCACATTTGTATGAGCCACCTAGTGAGGATCAAACTCACTACTTTGTAATATTAGGTTAGGTTTGTTAATTTTATGACATATGAAGACTTGTTGGGTTATTTAATGCCAAATTTTGTATGAGCCACCTAGTGAGGATCAAACTCACCATTTTGTTTCAACACTTCTGGTGATCGTGTTGAATATAGATAAGATACCAGAAGTGTTGAAACACAATGGATATTTTTGTAGTTATCTTTAACATATTTATGTTATAATTTTGAAATAAATTATATATATATATATATATATATATATATATATATATATATATATATATATATATATGTGTGTGGGGGGGATGCAGAATGTATATACATACTGTATACATATATACAGAGAGAAAGAAGGTGATAGAGAGAAGGAGACAGGTGGCATATAGTAAGTGTATGATCGATTTATTTTTTATAAGGATGTGCAAGGCCTAAGAGTCACTCAATGTAGAAATTATATTTGTAAGGATGCTGCAGTTCAGCTTGCCTGGGATGCCAGCAAACCTAAGGCCATCACTGTCTGTAGTAATGTTCAACCATGCTTGCCTTGTTAACAATTACCCAACTCCAACTGGGTGATTTTTACAATATATCGATACTTGTTGTGTTATTTAATGTCAGATTTTGTATGATGAGGACTGAATTGACTACTCAGTAGTAATGTTAGTTTAGGTTGGTTTATTTTACGACATATCAACATTTGGGTTATTTCAAGCAATTTTGTATGGAGCCACTATTTAGGTTCGAACTAACATCTCAGTAGTAATTTTACGTTAGGTTGGGTGATTTTTGCAATATATGAACACTTGTGTTATTTAATATTGTTCTGTATGAAGCCTCCATTTAGGTTTGAACTTACATCTCAGTAGTAATTTTACGTTAGGTTGGGTGATTTTTGCAATATATGAACACTTGTTGTGTTATTTAATATTGTTCTGTATGAAGCCTTCATTTAGGTTTGAACTTACATCTCAGTAGTAATTTTATGTTAGGTTGGGTGATTTTTGCAATATATGAACACTTGTTGTGTTATTTAATATTGTTCTGTATGAAGCCTCCATTTAGGTTTGAACTTACATCTCAGTAGTAATTTTATGTTAGGTTGGGTGATTTTTGCAATATATGAACACTTGTTGGGTTATTTAATATTGTTTTGTATGAAGCCTCCATTTAGGTTTGAACTAGCATCTCAGTAGTAATGTTGAGTTAGGTTGGGTGATTTTTACAATGAAAATATGTTGGGTTATTTAATGTCTAATTTTTGATGAGGTACCCAGTGAAGATTGAATTAATTACTCAATAGTAATGATAGGTTAGGTTGGCTGATTTAGTGATGTGTTACTCCTTGTTGTGTTATTTAATGAGAAATTTTCTATGAATCACCCAACGAGGATCAAACACACAACTCATTAATATTGGTCAACCAGGCTTGCCTTGTTAACCATTACCCAACTCCAAGGTGCTGTCTTCACATCTTCTATTTATCTTACACTGTCTGATGTATTCATTATCAATTGATTTTGCAGTTAAAACCAGATTATCTGCATTATTTTAAAGGATAAAAATCAATTATAATCCCTAAAATTATGCAAATTCTGATGCCTTAGGGTCTAACTTAAGTAGCCTTGAAAACAGTGATGATTTAGGTTAACAGTTGAGACTGAGGGTGTGTCCGTCTGTTACCCATTGCAACATTTCACTTCTCTCTTTGTGGGCTAAATATGGATTGCAAAATCATGACGTCTTGGTCTACTTTTCATATCAGGCTTTGTAGGCAAAAAGTTATCGCTTTATTTTAACTACAACATAAGAAAGAACAGTAGACCTTGAAGGTCAAAACCAAGAATGTCTCATCTTTAAATACGAAAAGAAAAATCTGACTTAAAAGAAAGCAAGTCTGAAACAATTTCTTCAAATGAATTTTTACTCATTATTTTACACAGCCGATTATCCTCATCTTGCAAATCGTCGAAATTTTTCTTTCGTATTCTCTAAGTGAACAGATTTTAGGAGTACATGAATGCATATTGCAACACAGCATTTTCAGCTATTTCAAGACTATATACAGACAGACAATATCAGATTTTTTTATTATATAGTTTCAGTGTGCAAAATTTTATTGGATAAAGTTATATATTTTATGGGGGAAAATATTTTTTTCTTCTTTTATTAACACTACGTCCAATGTTTAGTTCACTAAATAAAAGTCAACTTGAAAAATGAACCGTTTGACAGGATAATAATAAAAAACCCAAAAACTAGCTAGACTCAATTTAGCATGTCTACTCCTAATTCTAAGATACTCATAGAATTAGGAGTAGCCTAATTCTATGAGTATCTTAGATTTAATTAGGATTCATACAGATGAGTATCTATATGAATCCTAATTCATATAGATACTCATCTAAGCATACATCATACAAGTGACGAAACGGCTTTCTTTTTTTTTTTAGTGCTTTTTGTTTTCTGTTGAGGATTCTTCATCTAGCCTCAATGAATTATTATGAGAAATTATTCAAATCTCCAAAAACTTCAGCTATTTCAAGATTATATACAGACAGACAATATCAGATTTTTTTATTATATAGTTTCTTTCAGTGTGCAAAATTTTATTGGATAAAGTTATATATTTTATGGGGAAAAATATTTTTTTTTCTTTTATTAACACTACGTCCACACACACACACACACGTATATTTGAAATTATTAGGAGAATTTGATAATTATATTTAAGTGATTCATCGAGTCTGAAACCTCTACAGAATGCAGAAAGCACTGAAAGCACTATTTTGGACTCATCAGCAGTGCACATCCACTACCGAGAATTGAAACCCTGACAGTTAGGTTGTCAAGCAAACACCATACCAACTGTTCCAACGGGCCTCGGTGACGAAGAGGTAGCAAATCAGACTCAATATAGCGCCGCTCACTCACAAATTCCGTGGTGGAACTCTACTGAGATTCACTTTAACTTAGGACTGTGTCCCCCGGAGCCACGACTACTATCACCAAGCCACTCACTCCAGAGCATTAGAAGCCGGTTCAAGCAATGATATACATCATATATATATATATATATATATATATATATATATATATATATATATATATATATATATATATATATGTATATATATATATATGTATATATATATATATATATATATATATATAAATAAATAAATTTTCAGGAGCATATATAATATATAAATAAATTTTCAGGAGCATATATAATATATATATATAATATAATGTATATCATTGCTTATATATATATATATATATATATATTTATATATATATATATAATGTATATCATTGCTTATATATATATATATATATATATATATATATATATATATAATGTATATCATTGCTTATATATATATATATATATATATATATATATATAATGTATATCATTGCTTATATATATATATATATATATATATAATGTATATCATTGCTTATATATATATATGATATACATTATATATATATATATATATATATATATATATATATATATATAAGCAATGATATACATTATATTATATATATATATTATATATGCTCCTGAAAATTTATTTCGGTTGAGCTCTCTAGGGAGGATGTGTGGGTTTGTAAACAGTGACTATTACGGCTAATAATGCAAGACTCTTCGGTAAATCGAATCGAGTTCTCTCAGTCATTGTGTGTTTATCTAAATAAAAATACGCTTAAATTCACCTTCTTCTCTGCCGTGCGCCAACGGCTTCAGGGTAAAACTTCCGACTGACGCGAATTCAGCCGGTTTTCGATTCTAGCCAGAGGCAACCGAACGTCTAGCCACACTGATGAGCTGTGATACAGCGAAACAGTCTGTCTGTGGATGACAATATATATATATATATATATATATATATATATATATATATGTTTAAAATATTTGTCCTCCGACAAGAGGATATTTTTATAATATATAATATATATATTGATTGGTTGGAAATAACAAAAGACATTACAATAGGAATTACAATAAGGTTAATTATGACATACCCTTGAAGAAGCCTGGAGGCTATAACAGCCAAAAGGATGTGTCTATAATACCCAAGATGAAGATATATGTCCATGTGTATCTATGTATAATAATGATAATGCTGCATCTCAAAAATCAAAACAAAAAATCATCTCTTTTGTTATTTCCCACCAATCAAGCAGATTCCAATTAGACGAAGAATTCAGAGCACCTAGCTAACAATTAAATTAGCTACTGAACAATTATTTCAGAAAACAAGAAACGGAATGATTCCATTTCTCTCTATATATATTCTAATTAAAAATAACCAGCAAGATTATTATTATCATTGATCAGGTTAATGTAGGTTTTTCTTTTTTTTTTATTCTGTCCAAAGCTCTTTTCAGATCCGAATTTCATTTGATTTGAAATATAAAAGGGGAGAGCTTTGAGAAGGTGATTTCAGGTTGGTGGTCTTTGATGATTTTTGGCTTGAATCCAGTTCCCTTATTTGGCAAACAAAATTCTTGTGCCTGGTGTTTATTATTTGTGTCCAATCCGATTGAACAAATTTACCCCCTCAGTTCCCCAAACTGAAAATGCCCCCTGCCCCCCAGGAAATTTAAAAAAAAAACAAGCATTTCACCCCAAGAAAGACAATAAAGCCACTAAGACACAAGGGGTTACCGACTCCAAAAAAATAAGAAAAAGAAAACCATTATTAAGGTACAAGTCCAATAAAAGAAAAGGAATCAAGAAGGCAGAAGATAACGATTGACAATGCTTTTAAATTTTTGCAAATCAAAGTTGGCTGGAAAGCATGGAGCCGGAAGAGAGTTCCACAAGCAATAAGTGTGAGAAAAGTAACTGTTAGCTAAGAGCTTACAGTTACATCTAATCATTTCAACTGTAAAATGATGAGAAAAAAATTATTACCAGCAATACATTTTTGACATTCAAAAACTTGGGAAGAACCTGTCATTTTTGATGGCATCAGCAGATAAATATTTATATGTTAGATTCATTTGCCATTTTGAAAATCTTTTTCTTTGCCATCGAAAAATACAATTTTGGGGAAGTTGTTTCTTTTATAAAGAGATTTAAATTAAATTCAAGAATTAAATTTTGTACATTTGGATGGAAAACTGTGCAAAGAATGCACTTCTCAAAATAGATGCACAATTGTAAATCTCATGTTTAATATTTAAATTCCTTTTTAAAATTCACATTTTTTTGGGGGAGTGACCATTTCTTCTTTTTTTTTTGCCTTTTTCTTCTTCTATATTTGTCTTCTTTTTCTTCATCTCGTTCTTCTTCCTCTCATCCACCTCCTCCTCCTCTTCCTCCTCCTTCTCCTCCTCATATCTCTTCTTTTTCCTTCTTCTTTGCCCTTTTCTTCTTCTGTGTCTTCTTGTTTTCGATCTTTTTCTCCTTTCTTCCTTTGTCTTCTTTTTCTTCATCTCGTTCTTCTTCCTCTCATCCACCTCCCCCTCCTCTTCCTCCTCCTTCACCTCCTCATATCTCTTCTTTTTCCTTCTTCTTTGCCCTTTTCTTCTTCTGTGTCTTCTTGTTTTCGATCTTTTTCTCCTTTCTTCCTTTGTCTTCTTTTTCTTCATCTCGTTCTTCTTCCTCTCATCCACCTCCTCCTCCTCTTCCTCCTCCTTCACCTCCTCATATCTCTTCTTTTTCCTTCTTTTTTGCCCTTTTCTTCTTCTGTGTCTTCTTGTTTTCGATCTTTTTCTCCTTTCTTCCTTTGTCTTCTTTTTCTTCATCTCGTTCTTCTTCCTCTCATCCACCTCCCCCTCCTCTTCCTCCTCCTTCACCTCCTCATATCTCTTCTTTTTCCTTCTTCTTTGCCCTTTTCTTCTTCTGTGTCTTCTTGTTTTCGATCTTTTTCTCCTTTCTTCCTTTGTCTTCTTTTTCTTCATCTTGTTCTTCTTCCTCTCATCCACCTCCTCCTCCTCTTCCTCCTCCTTCTCCTCCTCATATCTCTTCTTTTTCCTTCTTCTTTGCCCTTTTCTTCTTCTGTGTCTTCTTGTTTTCGATCTTTTTCTCCTTCTTCTATATTTGTCTTCTTTTTCTTCATCTCGTTCTTCTTCTCATTCTCCTCATCATCTTTCTTCTTTTTCCATTCTTCTTCTTCTTCTTCTTCTTCTTCTTCTTCTTCTTCTTCTTCACCCCTTCATTCTTCTAATAGTTGCACACTGTGTTTTTGTTGCCTTTGAGACATCCTTTCTTTCAATTTAGTAGAAACCCATTCTCTCATTCACTTCTTTTTTTAGTTGGTGAATGCTGCCATAATCCTTACCTTCCGTTCATCTTTGGTGTTACAAGGAGTTTTTTTTTTGCTGCTTGCTCAACTGCACCCCACACATAATAATCAAGGGCGTTGCAGCCTGTAAAGTTAGATGGCTAAATGTAAGGGGGTGATGTGGTCACAGAAATTGCCTGACAGACTTGACTGTGTTCTCCTGCTTGCGTGTCATGTTGCCAGAGATAGGGTCTTTCAGCAGCCACCCTCTTCACCCAGATCAGCACTTGATGTAGGCATCTATGTTGAGTCTGAGGCCCTATGTGAAGATGAATGGAGGCATAATGTTGCCATCACTAGTGATCCCTCGAAACAGATTCATAATCAGCATTAGACTCATCCAACTCTTTCCGAAATCCTCTGCACTGTCCTCAGATTGAAATCCAAACACTTTGAAATGTTCGTACTGGAGAATGAATGCAAAGAAGTACAACACGATGTTCCCAAAATTCCAAATCGCATCATGATGCTCTTTTTCTCACAGATGGTGCCCAACTGACCCTACTATATTGTGCAATCAACAAAAGCAAAAAAAAAAAAATCACGCATACACGAAATTAAAAATATGAAATGGTGACAATTTACCCAGTGCACCCTGTAAAGAAGAAGAATCCCCACAAAGTGGGAATATCATTTTCTGCCGATATATGATCGGTTTTTGATTATCTTGGGTGCCTATCCTGGCAGATTGAAAATCCCTTACAAAAAATAATATATAGAAATACGTCAGTAAACATTGATTCTCCAATCTTGTTTTGATTGCAGAAAGAGAAGAATCAGAAGAATAAATAAATAACTCATAGACTAATTTTCATCAGGGAAAAGCGAAAAACGAGGATGATGAAGTTATAATTGTCATATTACACCATAATTTCTTAATTAAAAAACTAAGGAAACTGACTTTGATTTTCGGGAGATTATATTATAGCAAAGTTGTCTGAAGGATGGGTAAACACTTTGTCAGATGTTTAGATGTCAGATGGGTATCTGTCTATATTTCTGAGATGAGGTATTATGTACACTATTTACATTATTCAGACTATTGTCCTCATCTTTGTTGCCATATTTATTACAACGTTTCAGCCCTTCAGTATCTGTCTATATTTCTGCGATGAGGTATTATGTACACTATTTACATTATTCGGACTATTGTCCTCATCTTTGTTGCCATATTTATTACAACGTTTCGGCCTTTCAGTATCTGTCTATATTTCTGAGATGAGGTATTATGTACACTATTTACATTATTCGGACTATTGTCCTCATCTTTGTCGCCATATTTATTACGTTATGGCCGTTGTATGCTCCGGCCTTCTTCAGGTTGGAATGTCGAACTAAACCATTTATTTCACTCACTGAGGTAGACTGTTCTAGTTCCACATGCCATGGGTGTCAATTATTCATTATCTCCTGTTAATTACTCTGTCCAAGTTCTCCACTGTAACCAGGTATTGAACTCACACTCTTTGGGTCCTGTCACTGGATCTAACTAACACCTTTATCCACTGTCCTATGTGTCCTTGAGGACATCTGTATATGAATTTCTGGGTATTATAAACCTAATGTCATCAGCAACTTTTTTACCAGTGCTCATATTGCAAGTTTTTGCTGTTATCATATCATGTTTTTACCAGAGCTCATATTGCAATTTTTGTTGTTATTATCGCTTTTCTCTGGCACTCCTTAATTCTGGTTCCCATATTGTATTCATTTCTATGCTTGGTCGGTTCAGGAGATTTTTGTGGCCTAGCATATGTGCTGATTCTTTAAGTTTACGAATTTTCCAACGATGTTCTTTGTCTATGATCTTCGAGGGGTGCTTGCATAAGTGTTATTTTCTGTAGATATTTCAGTGTCATGGAGTGACGTGTTTTATTTGGTGTACTATAGACACACCCCTTAAGTATGCACATAATTGAGACAGGATCAAATACCCACAAAACTCCAGGGATTATCTGAGTAACAAAATATTATAAGAAGAAATCTGCTAGTAATATCAATGTAGAGTAAATGTGACACAAGGCCAAAAGTATAGGGCACTCAGTCAGACTTGTTCTAGTGAGAGAAGCTTGCTAATTATTATACCATGTGTCGAAGTGCCCACATCTGATATGGTGATTTTATCAGTGTAGATTGAATGTGGCACAAGGCCGAATATATGGCGTACTCGGTGGGGATCAAACTCACTACTCAGTCAGACTTGTTCTAGCGAGAGAAGCTTGCTAATTATTATACCATGCCAAAGTGCCCACATCTGATATGATGATTTTCTCCGCATAGAGTAAATGTGACACATGACCGCAAGTATGAGGCACCTGGTGAGGATCAAACTCACTACTCAATCAGAATTTTTCTAGCCAGACAAGCTTGCGAACAATTACACTGCATCAAGGTGCCTTGCTAGGACTGTTACTAAAAATTAAATCATATTGAAATATCAAACACTGATACATACATATATATATATATATATATATATATATATATAGATATATATATATAGATATATATATATATATACACCATTAGTATAAAGAGGATGGAGGTAATCCACCAGCCACCTCCTTGTCCAAAGCAGGATCGGGGTGTCAGACAACCTCCACCAATGCATCAATTTCCAGACACTCCTATGCAAATTGATGGGAAGAACTTGAAGTATGTGAAGTCATTTTTGATCCTTGTTTTTTAAAATTATAATCTGTATTAGGTCTTCCTTAAATACGCAAGTACTTTCAACTGTAAATTCAGTCATCTTCAGGCATGATTGCATCTAACATGAAACAGCCTGTTGCCTCTGAGTGTTGACTTCAATGTTCACTTTTATATTTATATTTACATACACTCTATCTCTGATAGTGAGCACTTTATCCCATAAATATCACACACCTTAACACTATATTTCTTCATATATATATATATATATATATATATATATATATATATATATATATATATATATATATATATATAAGCAGTTGTAGAATGATATGAAAACTCACTTCTCTGATCTACTTCAAAGGACATTGCAGAACTGATCTGTGGATCCCCTCATTGCTGATGCAAGAACACAAGTTGGCATTAGGGGTCATAAAGAACTCACATTTGATTGAAGGGGGCCACGACCAGAATAAGGTTAGGAAACTTTGCTTTAAGCCATCTCACCCAAGGAGTGTGTCGATGATCAAGCAAGTAATGAATTTTTATTTATTAATCCGACAGATTTTACCACTTTAAATGTCGTTTTTAGCAGATACTCATATTCGAACAGATGCCCATATTCAAACAGATGCCCATATTCGAACAGATGCCCATATTCGAACAGATGCCCATATTCAAACAGATGCCCATATTAAAATTTGATGCCCTTATTCGAACAGATGCCCATATTCAAACAGATGCCCATATTCGAACAGATGCCCATATTCAAACAGATGCCCATATTCAAACAGATGCCCATATTCAAACAGATACTTATTAAACAGTATATTTATTTATTTTCATTTACTGGCTGAATTTTGAGATATATACACCCTCTGGTAGTACTTAATCCTAGGTCTCTCTTGGCAGGGGAAACTGTCCTTGGATCTGATGTGCTTTGGAGCATCTTGGCTATGGAGTGCATTGACAACCAACCAAATTTGAATAGTGTCTGATGAAGGCAAATCTTTCTAAAGACTCTCGAAACATTCGTATCTTCTCAGTTTCATTTCCTCACATGAAGTAATTTCTAAAGAAGGGATGGATATTTATTCATGAATCTGACGGATTTTAAAAACTAAACATTATTTTATGGGGATACCCATATTTGAATAGATGATCCATTTATTTATTAACCAGTATATTTATTTCATTCGTCTTTGATAAGCTTTTTCAAATAACCAGGGCGGTAGATGAAAATAAATAAATATGCTAATTTAACCAATAAAGAAGATCATATACTTAAATATAGTTATCCGCTAAATGTAAATTTTAAGTGTATTATATATATATATATACATATATATATATATATATATATATATATATATATATATATATATATATATATATATATATATATATATAAATAGTGGTACTCACTTGGAAAAACCTTGGATAGTTTGACTTGTAGGAGAACAAGTTGGTACCCAAGGAAAAATGAGGAATAAAAAAAAGAAAGAACCAAGAACATTAAACTGATGCGAAAACAATCGTCCAGAGTTCAAGTCCCAAGTCCAAAGAAAAAAACCTCAAAACGAGTAAAAGACAACGACGTAAAGTGCTCAATACACGAAGTAGAGCAAAACCTAAGATAATCCTAAGGAGCCAGGTAAACCTACCGAAGTTTCACCTACCTAAGTTTAGCTGAAATATGTGCATGTTCTAATGTAACACTGCATAATATAAAGAAATATTTACGGCTCTACTTTTTGTATTGAGCACTGTTTTAAAATTAATGTTCTGAACGTTGTAATCTTACTGTTCGTTCTTCTACACTTTGATATATATATATATATATATATATATATATATATATATATATATATATATATATATATGTCGTTGCTTGGAAATCTTCCATGTAAACAGAAACAGATTATCATCACTGTCTTGTCCGTGTATTGCTTAATATATTGTACTGTAATTGTTAACTTTGATAATGGCTTATTTAAGCCGAATGCTTAAATAGGAATTAAAAATATGTGTCAATATTGTGATTTTCTTTCTTCATTTAATGGTAATGTTATTAAGCTTATCAGACTATATGAAAAAAAATTTACATAAAATAAATAGACAACACTTGCCTATATTACTTAAAGAAATATGCATCAATGGCAAAATGCTACCTTAATACAAACAATGTATATATATATATATATATATATAAATGGTGGTACTCGCTTGGAAAAACCTTGGATAGTTTGACTTGTAGTAGAACAAGTTGGTACACAAGGAAAAATGAGGAATAAAAAAAGTAAGAACCAAGAACATTAAACTAAGGCGAAAACAATTGTCCAGAGTTCAAGCACAAAGTCCAAAGAAAAAAACCCTCTAAAATGAGTAAAGTCAACTACGTAAAGTGCTCAATACACGAAGTAGAGATAAACCTAAGATAATCCTAAGGAGCCAGGCAAACCTACCTAGACGATGAAAAGTTGTATGGTTTGAACGGAGAACCACTGCCAATTCCTCAACTGATATAAGCAGGATTTTCTTCAACGGCTGCTTCAAGAAGCTTTTCATCAAACTCAACTGGACATCCGGTTCGATCATCATCTTCAAGGTGAAATCTCCACCTCCGAATTTTGCAAACCATCTTCTGCAAGTTCTTTCATTCACACATTCCTCTCCATAAACTGAGTGAATGTTTCTAGCCGCTTCGGCTGCTGAGTTTCCTTTCTTGAACTCATAAAGCATTATGTGCCTCAAATGATTCTTGGGTACTTCCATGTTAGCCAGGTTTTAATCAAACAAAATTTAATTTTATTGTTCTCTGAAATAAAATTTGATCAGTTTAAATGCATCTAAACATAAAAATAATGTTCAGCTCCATTAGACATTATAAAATACTCTTTAAATTTTGTTCATTTTAACAAAAAGTTAAAATTCGGACAGAACTTATGGGATGACCTAATAGAAAATTGAAAAATTTAGGAGATCAGCCAATCACGCAACATTGGTTTCAGCTTTTCGGTATCTTCAGGCTAAATATTTAATCAGATCGCCTGAAGATACTGAAATGTTGACTGACTGATCTACTAATTTTTTAAACTCAAAAGCTCAAAATATTAAATTTTTTCTTTTCTTTTCTTTATTCTTGTATTAAGCACTTTTTAATATTACTGTTTCCTGGTCTAATTTTCTTTGGCCAATAACTTTTTTGCAATTATAAATATATACATATATATTATATATATATATCTAATCCGCTAAATGTAAATTTAAAGTGTATTATATATATATATATATATATATATATATATATATATATATATAGCATAATGAGAGGCCACGTATACTTTCTTGTCCGTTAAAGATTCAAACACAATCGCGTTCCACACCACGTGTCGTCCGAGTCTAAAAACAAACACACAAACACAGTAATTTAAGTACAACACACATACGAAGAAAAAAAGAAAAATACTGAATTCTAAAATTAGACACATATAAACTAGGGGTAAACAAACACGTGGATATTTTAAATCTACATAAATATTTCAACAGTTAAAAATATTTCTTGAGATATGGTCAAAAAACCTTTTAAACAACATTTAAGACACTATCATCAGTCTTCCGCCAAAAATTCAAACACAGTCGCATTCCACATCACGTGACATGCACGCTTCACGACAAACGCTGTAAACAAACACACAAACACAGTATCTCATTTGATTTCTGAGGAAAGACCGAGGTGGTCTGAAATATTAAATAAATAAATATATACAAAAACACAGAAATAAATACTTTCATAAAAAAAACACCCAATTTTGTTTCATTTATTTTATCCAGATATTATATATATATATATATATATATATATATATAATACACTTAAAATTTACATTTAGCGGATGTAAATTTTAAGTGTATTACATATATATATATATATATATATATATATATATATATATATATATATATAATACACTTAAAATTTACATTTAGCGGATGTCAATTTTAAGTGTATTATATATATATATATATATATATATATATATACATATATATATATATATATAATACACATAAAATTAAGTGTATTATATATATATATATAATACACTTAAAATTTACATTTAGCGGATGTAAATTTTAAGTGTATTAAATATATATATATATATATATATATATAAAATACACTTAAAATTTACATTTAGCGGATGTAAATTTTAAGTGTATTATATATATATATATATATATATATATATATATATATATATATATATATAATACACTTAAAATTTACATTTAGCGGATAACTATATTTAAGTATATGCTGTTCATAGTGGTTAAACAGTATATTTATTTATTTTCATCTATCGCCCTGGTTATTTGAAAAATCTTATTAAAAAAAACTTACACATATCATACTCACTCACTCCCTAAGAACCAAATAACACACAAACAATTAACAGATTCACATCCCCTTTCCAGGAACCAATAAAGCTGTCAAAATGACCAAGGGAATTCAGAGCAGCATGAATCCATCCAGCTCTTATCTCAAATAACAACTTAAAAGAACCAACACAAGAACTGACCAAAAGTCATGATGAAAAAATCAAAAAGTCAAAAAACAAATGAAAACTACAGACAAAGGTTCATTTTCTCCATCAAGACATTCATTTCTGCAGTTCACCGCTACCAGCAAGCAGAAAATTCAAATTTCAGTTGTTTTCTCTATATTATATACATATTAAGAAAGTATACGTGGCTTCTCATTATGCTATATATATATTTATACATATATACATATACATATACATATTTTCTTTTTTTTTTTTGCTTCTCCCGTCGAACTCGACGTATGAGGGCCAGACAGATCAATTCCCAGAAACTGAAAGCCCGACAGCCACAGAGGATTTGATTATAGTGGTGAAGGCTTTGTGCAGGGCCATCCACACTTTTTGGAGAGACGAATACAGGGACCTGGTGCAACGAATGCCACAAGGTCCCCAAATGACACTCCGCAGGTTTTGAATTCAGAGTTGTCCTTCTCCTAGACCAGTTGCCATCCAAGGCTATAGAACCCTGCTATTTACCCATAGTTGGAGGGAGAAGAAGAGGATTCACACCTTTCCCAAGGGTGTTAGCACGTAAGTGAATGTAATGGATTCGACTGGAATTCGAACTCGGCTATATATATATATATATATATATAAAAGTGGACATGGAAGTCAGCACTTAGAGGCGACAGTCTGTTTCATGCTAGTGCAATCGTCAGGCGATTGCACTAGCATGAAACAGACTGTTGCCTCTAAGTGCTGACTTCCATGAGCACTTTTATATTTACACACGCTCTATCTCTGATATTGAGCACTTTACCCCATAAATATAGCACACTTTAAGACTATATTTCTGCATATATATATATATATATATATATATATATATATATATATATATGTATATATATATATATATATATATGTATGTATATATATATATATATATATATATATGCTGAGTCTTGGCGTATGGTTCGTTGTACTTCGTCGCCATTGTTGAGTCTTGACTCATTGTTGAATCTCGACTAATGCATCGAATAATAATGCAACACAAAATGTACTTAGTACAAGAATGTATTATAACAAGAAAGTGTACACAATATTTACATCTAGTATTTCTGTATAATTCTGGGAAGACGTTCCTGGAGAATGCGTTGACTAAGTCGCAGTCGGGCAGAGTCTCTAGCTGGATCTCTGTATTCGCTCCCATGTCTTCCGGTACCAACCATTATTTATATAGTCGGTAGTCACCTATGCAGATTAGGTGGATCCTACCACAACAATATATATATATATAATTATATTTTTATTATAAGAGATTATAATAAAAACAATAATATTTTGCTCTACTTTGTATTGAACACTTTTTTAAAGTAAATGCTACGAACTGTGGATTTTACTCCATTTGTTCTTTCTCTTGTTTATATATATATATATATATATATATATATATATATATATATATATATATATATATGAGTTTCATATCTATATGTGATAATGTATATTTGGCAGCAGTTTTCCATTTAAGTGAGTTGTATGAAAAACAACAGGAAAAAGAAATATGTTGATAACTGTCTAGTGATTTTCTCTCGTTTTCATATAAAGCAACAGATGTCTCGTTCCAGTGAACATGAAATTGTTCATGTACGTATGTTTCAGTGCTTTCAAACACTACCGGTCATTTTCAAGTATGGAATATATTACGGCATAGAAATCAGAAAAAAGTTAGACGTATAATATATACACTGCCAGGGATTAAACTTGCCCCAATTCATCTTCCCATAGGTCCTCAGACTCTACATGGATGCCTACATCTAGTTCCTTGAGGAGGTAATGTTGCCCTGGGCTAAGAGGGTGGCTGCTGGTATAACTGGCCACAGAGCTCTGCACCATGCCACACAAGCAGGAGAAGCTCGTGATTGCTGTCAAGCAGTTTCTGCAATCACACCACCCTTATATCTGGCCACCTTACTCCCTAGACTGTAACCCCCTTGATTATTATGCATGGAATGCAGTTGAACGAGAGATCAACAAAACTTCTTGTAACAATAAGATGAATTGAAGACAAGCATTATCGCCTCATCCACCTACTAGGAGACTATCCAGGTAAGCTGCAGAAGATTCCGACGTCGTCTGGAGGCTGTGGTTAAAGTCAATGGAAATTTTATTGAATAAATTTACTATTTAGTATGTCAAGAAATTTCTGTGCAATTTTCGTAAATCTATTTGATAAAATGAGATATCAGTGTTATTTTCATTTTTGCGTAATTCAGACGACAATTTATCCATCGCACCCTGTAGATCTGTTAAAATGAGATGCCAGTGTTATTTTCATTTTGGCCTCAATTGGACGGCAATTTATCCATCGCACCCTGTAGATCTGTTAAAATGAGATGCCAGTGTTATTTTCATTTTGGCCTCAATTGGACGGCAATTTATCCATCGCACCCTGTAGATCTGTTAAAATGAGATGTTAGTGTTATTTTCATTTTGGCCTCCATTGGACGGCAATTTATCCATCGCACCCTGTAGATCTGTTAAAATGAGATGTCAGTGTTATTTTCATTTTTGCAATAATCTAGACGACAATTTATCCATCGCACCCTGTATATGCGTTAATGTATATTTTGACAGCAGGTTTCCATTTAACTAAGTCATAAGAAAGACAACAGAAAAGGAATATTTTGATAACTGTCTAGTGATTTTTCTCCTGTTTTCATATAAAGCAACAGATGTCTCATTCCAGTGAACATAAAAATTGTTTTTGTATATATGTTTGAGTGCTCTCAACCACTCTCAGTCATTTTCGAGTATGGAAACTTTGCAACAAATGCCTCATTTTTATTTATTAAACTGTGTGTATTATATCTATCAGGAAATCTTTGTTAAGAGAATATGTACTATGGCAGGGATTAAACTTGTCCCCATATTGTAGGAGAAATCACTGTTTTAATGCTTGGCCACAAAGAATGTCTTAATAAGCTAGTCTCTATTTAAGTGAAATCACATTCTTTTCACTCAGATCATTTTTCATTGAATGCCCAGACCAGCTCAGTTTTATAGCCAATATGTAAATGAAGCAATTTTTAAAGAATTTATGGATTTATTTTTTAATCCAACCCTTTTTATTACATCAAATGTTAAGGGAAAATAGATCTTTGCTTACGGTGACAATAACCCAGCTATGTGGCACGCAGAACTGGGTTACGTATTACCAGAGCCATTTATTTATATGTAAATGTAAATGAATCAATTTCTAAAGAATTTATGGATTTTTATTTATTTTAATCTTGATGTGATGGAATAACTGGCCACCCCCATAAGTGGCTGCACTATAGGTGGTAACCACCTATAAGTATCTGTGAGGACAGCAGATGGGAGAGTAGAGCTGGCATCTTTTCCAGCTGAACTGGTCGAGCTCTCTGCCTTCGTTCAGAGAGGAACCCCGACAAGGCTATGCCTTTCGGGCAGAGTCTTGTCTGTGGAGGTAGACAGACCCGATCCCGTTTAAGCTGGGGTCTACGGGGATTTTTTGACCGAGCCTACGGGTTCGGGAACCCCACATTAAATTTGGCCTTGTGCCACATGTGACTGTGGTGGGGCAGTTGCTAAATAGCATCGAGCTGAGATCTGCGATAGCAGCACACATACAACGGTACTGACTTGCAACGACCGGGCGCATAACTATTACTTCTTTGCTTGTGGTACTGGTTTCTACAATAAACCTGTTACTATTTTATCCACCATGTTTGTCTATTCCATATTCTATTAGCACGGAATATAACAAATCTTAAGCCCTTGCTTGCATATCAGAAAATTTTTCTTAAGTGCAAATGAAGCTGGATAAAAAAATAAAATTTAAGCCCCGCCACCAATGCATTTACATTACACTTGCTTTTCTTCACTTCCCCCTTCTTCTTCTTCTTCTTCTTCTTCTTCTTATTCTTCTTCTTCTTATCCTCTTCCTCCTCCTCCTCCTCCTTCTTATCCTCCTCCTCCTCCTCCTCCTTCTTATCCTCCTCCTCCTCCTTCTTCTTCTTATCCTCTTCCTCCTCCTCCTTCTTCTCCTTCTTCTTATCCTCTTCCTCCTCCTTCTCCTCCTCCTCCTCCTTCTTCTTCTTCTTATCCTCTTCCTCCTCCTCCTCCTCCTTCTTATCCTCCTCCTCCTCCTCCTCCTTCTTCTTATCCTCCTCCTCCTCCTTCTTCTTCTTATCCTCTTCCTCCTCCTCCTTCTTCTCCTTCTTCTTATCCTCTTCCTCCTCCTTCTCCTCCTCCTCCTCCTTCTTCTTCTTCTTCTTCTTCTTCTTCTTCTTCTTCTTCTTCTTCTTCTTCTTCTTCTTCACATGCCCCTCCTCCCTTTCCATTACACCCAATGTCATGTGTTTGTTTATTTATTTTTTAAAATAATAATGTAGCCTTCCTTAGTCTTGTTAAAAAAATGAAAAGAAAAACCTTTGGTGGTCATTTGATAAAAAAATCACCTAAGGATACCATAAGGTTTAAACCAAGGTAGTGAAGATATGTATATATATATATATATATATGTGTATGTGTGTGTTTGTGTGTGTGTTTATATATATATAATATATGATGGATGATTGAAGTTTAAAAGCAGTAAATTCGACTTTGCCTACCGAACGGTAAAAAGGCACATCAGGCTATATGACGGTTCCGTATAGGATACAGGTTCGATTCCTGTCGGAGGACGAATATTTTCTATGAAAATTTCTCGAACATTCAGGCCGGGAAATGTCATTTAATACGGTTTATTATAAACAGAACATTTACTTAAATATTTGTATCTATAAAAAGAATGTTAAACATAAAAATGTCTTTATATATATATATATATATATATATATATATATTAATTTAATCATTATTTCCAGTGACTACCTGCATGAAATTAATTGTAAAATCCAGGGAAAGTCACCCATGAAATAAGAATAATTGCCTGTACGCTAAGTAAGGACCTACATTCATCAAATTGTCTGAGAGGAATCAAACCTGTATGCTACACAGGACCATCATATAGCCAGACATGCTATACCATTTAGCCATAGAGGAAGTGCCTGGGTAGCAAAGTCAAATTACTGCTTTTGAAGTACAAGGATGCAAACATTCAGGCCGGTAAATGTTGTTAATACTGTTTATTATAAACCGAGCATTTACTTAAATATT
Organism: Acanthosepion esculentum; assembly: GCA_964036315.1. Taxonomy (NCBI): domain Eukaryota; kingdom Metazoa; phylum Mollusca; class Cephalopoda; order Sepiida; family Sepiidae; genus Acanthosepion; species Acanthosepion esculentum. The sequence continues at coordinate 5,458,558 of OZ038518.1, read as the reverse complement.
TGTATCTATAATAAATAATTTACAAACAGTAAATATATTAAAATAATTGTCAGGCTTAGTCCATTTCATATATATATATATATATATATATATATCTTTTTGTTTTATGTATATATATAATTGTCAGGCTTAGTCCATTTCATATATATATATATATATATATATATATATATATATATATATATATATATATATATATATATCTTTTTGTTTTATGTATATATATAATTGTCAGGCTTAGTCCATTTCATATATATATATATATATATATATATATATATATATATATATATATATCTTTTTGTTTTATGTATATATTTTCTCAAACAAATGGAAAAAAAAGTGACATTTCCCATATGGCTTGCCTGCAAGCAGAATTGTTCATAACCATTTTTGGTTCTCTCCCGTCGAGGTGCAGTTGAAATGCACCAAAATGAAGTTGCATCTTTGTAGTGAGTAAAATGGTTTTGTCTATATGATAAAATTATAATAAATAATATATATATATATATAGATAAAAAGACAGAGAGAAAGAGAATGAGAATAAGACAAAGTGAAAAAGCTGTTTAGAGAATGCATTTTGCCACTTCATGTCACCCATCTTGTGGAATCGTCCACAACAACCAACTCTACCCTTTTTAGGAAATGCACCCTTCCTACTTGAGGTAAATAACATCTACTTACATACAAAAATATTATCAAGCATTCATTGGTTAATCACCTTCAATCTAGCTTGCTGATTGGTCAGTTTCCACCAATCAGATCAATCCCACGCGACAAATCCATTGAGGCGCCAACTCGGTTTGAGCCACCCACGTCATACAGTGAATGTATATAAACAAAACACGTGTGATTCTCGGCCTCTTTCAGCTTCCTGTTTTTCTTGACTTCCTAACTTCTCTACGTCACTTGTACATCTCAACACGCCGCCAAAATGTGACCCTAAAGGAACTCTCATCTCGACTGATTCAGTCAGACATTAAAAGAACTGTACATAATTCATACAAGTATAACTCTGAACTTTTACCAACTTGTACAATACATTCCAAACATGCAACAACTAATTCTTCTACATTCTAATAGTCAACTTATTCAATATGAGCTTAGGTACAAATATTACCTAGTCTAAGACACATAACTCCATCTAACATTTTCAGTTCACATGCATGTACAACAAACACTTAATAAATTCAATTGTTATGTTTTCAACTCTACGTTCTGTTTTGTAATTTACCATTGCTATTTCGCGTCAAATATAATTTGCATTGGATAGCGACTTCCAGCATAAGTCATAATTCTTTCCACACCTTTCCTAGATAAAAATAAAACAATTGTGGCAGGACCCGCGGCATTGCAGTCCACAACACATTTGGAAACCTATATCGTCTTGGGGTCTGCTACAAATTTGATGACCCCGACGTTTGTAACGACGCTAACCCCTACAATCTTATGGTCAGAATGAGAGAGACAAAAATAGTGTGTAAAGAAAATTCCTCAGAATTTTGAGCAAAGCTGTAGTAAATATCCTTATCATTATGGCAAGAAATTTCGCTCTGTTGCCATATTAAAACTGTTTACATCTGCTAGATTTGAAATTCGCCCTTTCTGAGTAGATCTTTTTTTCTTCTTTTGTTAGTTTGTATACAGCATTGTGCTGTTATTGCTTTGTGTTGCCCGTAGAGAATTATGACATTCCGTCACATTTATTGTTTTTTCTCTGAAGGTCACTAGGTCAAATACTTCAGGTTCAAGGTCACAACCAAAATAGTTTGGGAGTCATTTGTCGGAGTTAGCTCCTCCTCAGTTTCCTTAATCCTTCAACAGGGGTCTCTCTCCCCTGGCTATAAATACTGGCTGACCCTTCGCCTCTCCCACTTTTTTGACTCAGGCCTTGGGCCGCTATCTCGCGCGGAGGTGAGGTAAAATCTCTCTCTTTTTTCACTTAGGCCAATATGTGACCTCTCACAGATACAGCGTTTCCCAAATTCTTGGAACACGCTAAGAACAATACACGTATGTACGAACACTCACAACACACACACATAATTTCTCCATACAAACTCTACGTAACTGTTCATGTCTTTGTGTAACTCGTTATTAATATATATTTGTTTACCCATGTATATCAGTCTTGTTTGTTTTCTTTGTCTTCTTTGGTCTTAATTAAAGTCCGACATTCCCATGTAGCTGAACCAGCCAGCAGGAAAGTTTAACCTTCTGATATCTCTTCACATCTTCACCCCCACGGTCTGCTACGCATTGCTGTAAGTGTATAATTAAATGATACTCATACAATAACTGCATTGTTAAAAACTACACAATGCCCTCAAAGGATTTTACTTGAAAACCCGATATGTCATAACACCCCCACCCTCACACATACACAAAACTAAGAGACCAATTCCCTAAATTCTGGATTGTCTGCAGCCCATTTTTAAAAATTACTACTTCCGAAGCCAAGAGTTGAAACAGATGTGAAGACATCAAGTGCTGACGGTTAAGTGCCAAATCAACAAAGCCTGTCATGATTTCAACCCTCTGCGGCCAATCTGGAGATCAACAACCCTCTCACTTTACAACAAGATCAGGATCTTCAACACCAACATCAAGTCGGTCTTACTTTACGGCTCAGAAACCTGACGGGTAACCAAGACCTACACCCACAAACTTCAGACAATTACCAACCGATGTCTGAGGAACATCCTGATTATCAGGTGGCCGGAAATCATCTCCAACGACCAGCTGTGGGACAGGGCTACTAAGCAAGTCCCAATCAAGATCGACATAAAGAAACAGAAAAGGGGATGGATCGGCCGCATACTTCCGCAAACCTGCTTCTAGTGTCACCAGGCAGAAGCTTGACTGGAATCCACAAGGGGAGCGAAAAGTGGGTCGACCAAAACAGACTTGGTGCAGAAGTGTCGACGCAGAGGTGAAGGCAGCCGGCACGACATGGGCACAGCTGAAGAGGATTGCTTGGAAACCGCGTCTGTTGGAGAGTTGCTGTTGCGGCTCTGTGTTCCCCAAGGAATCAAGAGGCATAATAATAAAAAATAAACAAAGCCAACAGTCGTAAAACAAGTTTGTATCCCAAAGAATTCTCTTGAGTGTTACGCAATAATTGAGATAAAAAATATTGAGAAATATGTAAATAAAAATAAACGTCATTAAGAATCTGAAAGAGGAAAATAGTCGTGAATAATAAAATAGCGATAAATGTATGAAAGCTCTTAACATACAGGGTTTGAACAAAATAATTGGAACAGTTGCAAATTCCACTCCTATATTCCAAAGACCTATTATATTAATAACTTAAACTAAAACTTCGTAATTGCAGGTTATATCTATTGTAAATACGTTTATTTATCTAATTTACTGTCTTTGTCTTACTTATTTTTAGAATTTATTAAAATTTAAACTAAATGCATGACCTCTCCGAGTTTGAAAAAAGTCAAATTGTTGGAGCTCGCATGGCAGGAGCCTCAATCACTAAGGTTGCTGAACTGTTTGGTTTTTCAAGAGCTACCATATCAAGAACTATAACGCAATTCGAGAAACAGGGCAAAACCTCTAGCAAT
>OZ038518.1:5437480-5449980 GCA_964036315.1 Acanthosepion esculentum | reverse complement strand
CTATCTATCTATCTACTATCTATCTTAGTTTGAATCTATCTATCTATCTACTATCTATCTTAGTTTGAATCTATCTATCTATCTACTATCTATCTTAGTTTGAATCTATCTATCTATCTACTATCTATCTATCTATTTATCTATCTATCTCAGTTTGAATCTATCTATCTATCTATCTATCTATCTATCTATCTATCTCAGTTTGAATCTATCTATCTATCTATCTATCTCAGTTTGAATCTATCTATCTATCTCAGTTTGAATCTATCTATCTATCTATCTTAGTTTGAATCTATCTATCTATCTATCTATCCATCTATCTCAGTTTGAATCTATCTATGTATCTATCTATCTCAGTTTGAATCTATCTATCTATCTATCCATCTATCTATCTATCTCAGTTTCAATCTATCTATCTATCTATCTATCTATCTATCTATCTATCTATCTATCTATCTCAGTTTCAATCTATCTATCTATCTATCTCAGTTTCAATCTATCTATCTATCTATCTCAGTTTCAATCTATCTATCTATCTATCTATCTATCTATCTATCTATCTCAGTTTCAATCTATCTATCTATCTCAGTTTCAATCTATCTATCTATCTATCTATCTATCTATCTATCTCAGTTTCAATCTATCTATCTATCTATCTATTTATCTATCTATCTATCTATCTCAGTTTCAATCTATCTATCTATCTATCTAAGTTTCAATCTATCTATCTATCTATCTATCTATCTATCTATCTATCTATCTATCTATCTCAGTTTCAATCTATCTATCTATCTATCTATCTATCTATCTATCTATCTATCTCAGTTTCAATCTATCTATCTATCTATCTATCTATCTATCTATCTATCTATCTCAGTTTCAATCTATCTATCTATCTATCGATCTATCTCAGTTTCAATCTATCTATCTATCTATCTATCTCAGTTTCAATCTATCTATCTATCTATCTATCTATCTATCTATCTATCTATCTATCTATCTATCTCAATGTACCTTCAGATTCCAGTGTCACATTTTTCATTGTTTGTTAAAACACTTCTGCGATAACGAAATTTCTGTACTTGTTTGATTTTGACCTCCTCTATTTGTAGATTGCATCTGAAGCTGTTTTTTTGTTTTTTTTTGCTGACAGCGATGCTAGTTGTCATCTTAGAATTAATAGTTAGTCCTTTATTCTCACCTTCCATTACTATTTTAACTTGCACTTCATGTAGATTTCATTCTGTGTCTGCCACCAACACATTATCTCATCCCTGTATCTTATGTTATGTCCATCAATAATAAATCCTGGTAGGATTTCTAGTTCTTTTAGTATTGCTTTTAATCATTTCATCCCAAGCAAGGGGATAAAGCCGCTAAGACACGAGGAGGGTTAATATCAGAAAGTGAAAGAGTCTGAGAAAAATAAACATCACTATTAAGGAGAAAGGACACGAAAAGAACTGGATACAAGAATATGGAAGGTGATAACTTATATTGTATTTAAATTTTGGAAGATCGAAGATAGTCTCAACTCAAAATTTTCTTTATTTTCACAGGGATGATACGGGAATAATGGATGTCTGTCCGTAAATATATATAAAGCTTAACCTTTGTCTGTATGTGTGTTAACTCAAAGACCTGAAACTTAAAGATACAGGGTGCGATGGGTAAATTGTCGCCGTTTTATATTTTTCATTTCTCGCATGTGTGTTGTTTGTTTTTGATTTTGTTGCTTGCACAGTATGTCAGGGTCAGTTGGGCACTGTAGGTGAGAAAACGAGCACAGATGTCTTCAAGGACACATTGTCAAGTGGATAACGGCATTAGTTAGATTCAGTGACTAGACCCAAAGTGTTGTGAGTTCAGTAGCAGGCCACGGCAGTGATGAACCAAAATCTTGAGTCAAAGGGAAATAACTGAGACATCTGGAAGTGGCATGGCACATGGAATTAGAACAATCTACACTGGTGGGCGAAATAAAATATTCGGTTCGAAATTCCAGTCACCTGAAGAAGGCTGGAGCATATAATGGCTGAAACGTTGTGAATATGGCAATGACAATTCATATAACAGTCTGAATAATATAAATAATGTAAGTAATCATAATACCTAATCCCAGAGATATAGACAGATATTGAAGAATCGGTACGGATCCGATATACTAAGAATATAGAGACAACTAGAAAAGTCTCAGCAGAAGCTACGATGTGAATATAGCAATGAAGATAAGCATAACAGTCCGAATAATGTAAATAATGTAAGTAATCATAATATCTCATCTCTGAGATATAGACAGATATTGAAAAATCGGTACGGATCCGATATACTAAAAATATGGATAAAACTAGAAAAGTCTCAGTAGAAGCTACGATGTGAATATAGCAATGAAGATAAGGATAACAGTCTGAATAATATAAATAATGTAAGTAATCATAATACCTCATCTCAGAGATATAGACATATATTGATTGGTTTGTTATGTTTTCCTGTTTTGTCTAGCAAGCCATCAGGTTCCAGACAGGAGAGTGTCAGTGAAAGTTGAGTAAGAATCATTATTCTCAGGTAGAACAAATATTCTGTGTTCAAGGCCATGGGCAAAAGAATCTGGGAAACGCAGATGTAGGCAGATGACAAACTAAACAAGAAATATATTCAATTAAAAAATCCTTCACTGATGATGGCTAATATTTGTGTGAACCTTTTTTGAATATTTCACCCTGAGAGCAGAACCATTTCAAAGATGGACTGCGACTTTGATATGTTGACAAACAATTTTATATGCTGGTCCCACTGGGAAAGTTTACAAGCACAATTCGACCATGTAATGTCTGATTCCCAATACAATTTGCTGAAAAAAAAAGAACCCAGGAATGAACTTGTTTTGTTCAATCTCCTCAGCTTTTCTACTGAATTTTGAACTGAGGCAGTCACATAAAACAAAAGACAAATCGTATAACCAGTTGGATTAGATTAGTTAATTTAATGGCATAACACTTATTTGGGTTATTTGAATTTGAATATAAGTCTTAGAGGAAAACAAAACCACAAACAATAGATAAGTAAATATTCATCCTGCTTACATATGAATCAAAAGGCAGGTAAATGTCTGGTTTGGGGTGAGGGTTAAAATGGTAGATATGCTTATAGTTATACTAGTGTCAAAACAGTAGACATAGGGCCTTTTTACACTAAAGTCAAAAAGGTCTAAAAGATATAGATCAAATTTACCCAAGACTCAAATGGTAGCATATAGGTTCTTATTACAACTAGAGACAAAAATGTTTGAAAAGGTAATATAGGTCAAATTTATCATAGAGTTAAAAATTTAAATATAGGTCCTTTTTACACTAGACTCAAAAAGGCTCAAAAGGTAATATGCATCAAATTTACCCCAGAGTCAAAAAGTAATGTGTAGGTCATTTACAACCTGAGACAAAAAGGTCTAAAAGATAGATATAGATCAAATTTACCCTAGAGTCAAAAGGTTAGATATAGTACCTTTTTGCATGAGTTAAAATGGTTTAAAATGTAATATAGATCAAATTTACCCTAGAGTCAAAAGGTTAGATATAGTACCTTTTTGCATGAGTTAAAATGGTTTAAAATGTAATATAGATCAAATTTACCCTAGAGTCAAAAGGTTAGATATAGTACCTTTTTGCATGAGTTAAAATGGTTTAAAATGTAATATAGATCAAATTTACCCTAGAGTCAAAAGGTTAGATATAGTACCTTTTTGCATGAGTTAAAATGGTTTAAAATGTAATATAGATCAAATTTACCCTAGAGTCAAAAGGTTAGATATAGTACCTTTTTGCATGAGTTAAAATGGTTTAAAATGTAATATAGATCAAATTTACCCTAGAGTCAAAAGGTTAGATATAGTACCTTTTTGCATGAGTTAAAATGGTTTAAAATGTAATATAGATCAAATTTACCCTAGAGTCAAAAGGTTAGATATAGTACCTTTTTGCATGAGTTAAAATGGTTTAAAATGTAATATAGATCAAATTTACCCTAGAGTCAAAAGGTTAGATATAGTACCTTTTTGCATGAGTCAAAATGGTTTAAAATGTAATATAGATCAAATTTACTCTAGAATCAAAAGGTAGCATATAGGTTCTTATTACAACTAGAGTCAAAAATGTTCAAAAAGGTAATATAAATCAAATTTATCGGATAGTCAAAAATTTAGATATAGGTCCTTTTTACACTAGAGTCAAAAAGTCTCAAAAGGTAATATACATCAAATTTACCCCAGAGTCAAAAGTTTAGTTTAGGTCATATGCAACCAGAGTCAAAAAAGTCTAAAAGTTAATACAGATCAAATGTTACCCTAGAGTCATAAATTTAGATATAAGATCTGATTACATCCAAGTCAAAAAAGTAGACATATTTTCTTTTTACACTTGATTTAAAATAGTTGATATGAGTTTGTTTTAGACTAGTATCAAATGTTAAATATAGGTTTGTTTCAGACTTGTATCCTGAAGAGTAGACCCAGATTTAATTTACATTAATGTCGAAAAGACAGCCATTGATCAGGTTTATAACTGACCATTCAAGTTACAATCCCTAAAGAGAAATTGTATAAAATATCTTAAAGATGCAACTGTTATTGGTTTTCAACGAAAATGAAATATTGCAATCATCCAAATCCGCCTAATATATCTATCTATCTATATATATATATATATATATATATATCCCTAAAGTAAGTAATAATGAAAGTGACCACACAGTCAAAAATCACATACACATTTATTACTAAAACCAAATGCATAAGAATTACAAACAAGATGAATCCTCACTAAGACACATAAAGAAATACACTACCCCAATTGACCCAAATAAAAAAAACAAATTATCTATTATAAAAAATTTAAGACAGCTAACCTTATCCTCAAAAATAACAACACGCCTGCTAAGTCAAAATTACAAAGAACGAACATTATCTATGAGTTCAAATGCCCCTTAAGGAACTGCGTTCCTAACGAAACCGGACTCATAAATAATTACATTGGTTACACAACCACATGCTTATCCAGACATCTTACGTTACACCTATCCGATCACAGCTCCATTAGAACCCATTTAAACACACACAAAAATTTACCAGACTCCATTAGAAATATACTAGTAGAAAACACAAATATATTAATTGCTTCCACCTGTAAAAAAAGGTTAAAAATAATGGAGGCTTTAATAATAAAAAAGAAAAAGCCTACCCTCAACAATATTAACTACGAACAAAGCCACAACGTGCTAACCGTATTTGGAAATTAAAACACCACTCCTACACACTAAGACATACACATAATGCACACACTCAATTAAGCTGAAAAATCAAATCATCCTTGATAATGACTAAAGGTATAGCCGGAAGCGCTCGGAAACATAAAACATTTAGACAGTTCCTACACACCCTTTGTCCAGCAAAGAAAGCTCTTGTTCGTACACAAGAAAAATTAAATAAAAAACTTAACCGTAGTACTTTGTCTGTTGTTATATATGTCAAAATAAAAAGAAAGAAAAGTCAGATTTATAATCCAGAGCTCTTTAGCATTAATTTATGAAACCAGTGAAGAGCATAATATTATAATATTATTATTCAAAAATATGTATTCATCGTGGCACAGAAATTATTCAAGATTTAGGCTTTGGTCCCGAAACATAGTAATTTCTGTTGCGATGAATACATATTTTGAAACAATATATATATATATATATATATATATATATATATATATATATATATATATATATGAAAGTGAAGAACAAAGTTGCCTGACGATTGCATTTAGCATGAAACAGACTGTCGCCTCTAAGTGTTGACTTCTAAAAGGTATATATATTTACACATGCTCTATCTCTGATATCGAGCACTTTATCCCATAAATATAGCACACTTTAAGACTATATTTCTTGATATATATATATATATATATATATATATATATATATGCAGATATTCTCAGATGGAGTATATTTGTAGAAGAAACAAAATGAATGAAAAGACAAGAGGAAAACTATATTTAGTTTGGGCAATGTGTTTTGTCTTTTGATGGACTTTATTCAGACAAATCGTAAAGTCCATCAAATGACGAAAATTGTCGGTTAAACTAAGTATACTTTTCCTCTTGACTATATTCCTTCATATATATATATATATATATATATATATATATATATATATATATATATATATAAATTTAGTGTATAGGGACAGCAGATCATTATTCAAACATATATTGTTAAATATAACAGTCAATGAAGGTTTTTTATGTTTTATCATGAGCCTTTTCAAATGTTGTATAATGGCTTTAGTTTCAAGAGAATATAAAAACGTAGCACAGCATAACATTGTAACTTTAAACAAATACTTATGCAACACCAATTTTAATTTTATTGACAATCTCGCTATGTTCATACAGTGTTTCATACTCACAAAATCTTTCAACACTAATACCGCCCCCCACCCCTGGTCCTATAACACTTTTACCTCTATATTCAACATCTCACTCCCCTTCCACCCACCACCAATTACAATTTTTAAATCTTAGGTTATTTTCACATAAAGTTTCGCACAACGAGAAATCAAACAGAGAAAGGATTTTTTCTAACAATTCCACCTACAAGCGGACTCTACCCAGCCTCAAGATCTAATGTTGGATAGTCTCCACCGTTCCTTTGTTTATTTCTCGCATCCGCTGATGAAGAACACAGGCGTGTTCGAAAATTCCGAACTTGGAACATCAATCTCTGTGCTTCATTGTTGTCACTTGGTTAATATTAATAAATGTTTTTCGTACTGATCACATTTGTATCCTTTCGTTTGACTTTGTTTTATTGACCAACTTATCTACTATATTTTTTATATATATATATATATATATATATATATATATATATATATGCGTATTTAGGTAGCAATCCTTCTTTCATGCACATTTCATTGAATACTACAGACAAGGTGCTTTGATTTAGTTTTTTATACAATAATTCTAACAATCTGTTAAATAAGAAATAGTTTGTTGGATGTATGTAATTATGTAATGTTTGCATTTTTCAAAACACGGTCAAGATATTGTGTCCATGTTCATAGTTGATATTATTAAGTGCTGTTTTTTTGTTTTTTTGCTTTTATTAATAAAGCTTCCGTTAATTTTAACCTATTTTTTGCTTGTAGATAATGCTATTTTATTTGTGTTGTCAACAAGTATGTTACGAATAGTGTTCGGTAGGTCTCCATGAATATTTAAATGAGATGCAATTGAGCTATGGTCAGAAAGGTGTAGAGTGAGTCTTCGTGTCAAACATGTTGTAGTGTGGCCTGTATAATTATTTACGAATTTTGATTGATCAGGAATACAATTCCTTAATGGGAATTTAACTTCATAAATAATATTTGCCCTATTTAATATTGTTCGAGGAGGTGAATTATTATTTTTAACTATAAGGTTAGAGGTTTTAAATATTAATTTCTTATTTAACAGTTAAAATATTTAATCGTTGAAAATGGCTAAATGTATAGCCGAAAGCGCTCGGATTAAAAGAACATTCGGAAAGTTTTTATCTAATTTATCATCTGAAAAGAAAAAATTATTAGGTCGCATGAGAAATTGTATAAAAAATAAATCGAAGCACCTCGTTTGTCGTATTCAATGAAATGAGCATATATATATATATATATATATATATATATATATATATATATATATATATATATATATATATGTATATGAGAAAATTTCTCAGAGTTAACATGTAGAAAAAAGACAATATTTTTAAATATAAATGACAGTAGGAAAACTGTAGTGGTTTTCGACGCGTTTCGTCCAATGTGGACTTTTTCAAGGCAAAAAACGAAATTAATTTATTTAAACAATAATAACAAAAACAAAATGTCCGGAGCATGCTATTTTCATACTGTTAACTGAAAATTACTGTCACGTGTGGATATATATATATTCATAATTAAGTAATTAATCGACTTTAAGAAGAAACCTCAAAAGAATGCAGAAAGCACTGGGCGGCCGTTTCGTCCTATATTTGGGACTCATCAGCAGTGCGCATCCACTACCAGGAATTGAAACCCGGACAGTTACGGTATTAAGCAAACGTCTTGCCAACTGTACCACGGGCCCCGACGACGATGCGGTAACGAATTAAACTCGACATAGCGCCGCCCATTCACATATTCCGTGGTGGAACTCATCCAAGTTCCTTAAACCAAGGATTGTGCCCCCGAGAACCACGACTACTATCACCAAACCGCTCCATCCAGAGCATTAGAAGCCAGTTCAAGCAAGGATATACAAGAAATTGTTAGGAGGATTTAAGATAATCATAATTAAGTAATTCATCGAGTTTAAGAAGAAACCTCAACGGAATGCATATATATATATATATATATATATATATATATATATATATATGTGTGTGTGTGTGTGTGTGTGTGTGTGTGTGTGTGTGTCTGTGTCTGTGTCTGTGTGTGTGTATTATATAAATTTGCCGTTTTAAACGCAATACATATATTCTTGCCTAGTACTGATGCATCTGGTACACACAGGCACACATAGATGCATGCATGCCAGTAGGCATACAGACACACATACACACATATATATATATATATACTCACGCGAGCACACACAGAAGCACTTACACAAGTACGCACACAAACTTCCTCGCACGCATATATCCATGCAGACATATATATAAACGTGGGCACCTCGAGGCAGTGTAATGGTTAGCAAGCTTGTCTCGCTAGAACAATTACGACAGAGTAGTGAATTCGATCCTCACTGGGTGCCGCATACTTTCGGCCTTGTGCCACATCTAAGATACGCTTGGAAAATCACTATATATATATATATATTTACAGTGCTGTTCGATAAAAGTGACTTAACTGATTTGTTTTTACTTAAAAAATTTTTTCGCCTATTGTTTTTGGGGTTAAACTAATTTTCAATCTTACAAAGACCACCTTCCCGACCACCTAGTAAAAAAATGTTTACTCACCCTAAGGTATTCTATTGATAATTATAATTTTGGATATAAATGAGATTTAGGGAAAAAACTCTATGCAAAAAAGTGACTCACTTATTTCCTGCAACTAGTAATCAATAGAAACATAACCGAACAGCTTTAAATAAAGAATAATAGAGGTATAATTTATTTATAATATGTAATATAGTTCGAAATGTTTAATAATCTATGGGTCCTCCTTTATTTTGAATAACCTTTTTGGCATTGACTTGATTAGGTTCTGGAAAATCTCATCTCCAAGCATTGAATTCCATTCGGATATGAAATTCACAATCGAATCCTCTTTGTTGCTCAACTGCTTTCTCGAGAGCCTGTACTTTATAACGCTCCATAAGTTTTGTATGGGGTTGAGGTCAGGAGATTGGAGCGGGCATGTCATAAGACTCACCTGCTTCTTATCAAAGTATTCCTTCATCAATTTTGATTTGGGACAGGGAGCATTATCCTGCATAAAAATGAGCTTGGTGGGGTCGATTTGCACCCTTTCAGCAGAAGGGAGCAGACAAGACTCTAAAATTCTCTTGTACTGCTCGCTCCTGAGGGTCTTTTCAATAGGTTTTAAGAAACCAGTTCCACGAAAAGAAAAGTATCCCCAGAACATTATACTGAACGGATGCTTCACTGTACTTACTGCCAAATTCAAAGAGCTTTTCAAAGCTTCTTCTTCTGATTTTAGATCGCTTATCCCTTGAATTTAGCTCAACTTTCGTTTTATGGGAGAAGAGAACATTTAGTTAAAAGAATCAGGTGAGTCACTTTTATCGAACAGCACTGTATATACAAACATATACACAACAATAGACGCACGCACGCACACTCAGATAACGATACACACAAATGCGCCCGTAGGTGCCCTTATTCCCGCGCACAGTGCAACAATGTATATATTGAGATTTAATTTATGCTTTGTCTTTTGTTGAATGTCTGGACAAGCTGCTGGGTTAGTGATGTTCATTAATAATTTAAGAAAGAAAAGAACAGCTTAAATTACATCTAGAGTATTCCAGAATATTCCAGAAAGCCTCATACAGTATAAAGACGGCTTGAAATCTCAAGTCACTAACCAGATGAAAGGGTACAAACACGCATCAGAACCACTTAAGGCATCTATTATTGCCCTCTCAAATGCAGGCAAGTCTACGAGAGAAATTGCTATAACGTCGCAATCAACTGTCTCTCGAGTGCTTAGGGCACATAATGATGCCACTCCTGCTCCAAGGAAGTAAACAAGGGGATGAAAGAAAAAGATTGATGATAGAACTGGCAGGGTAATCAAGAGAGAATTTGCGAAGAATAGGACTATAACTAGCCAAGCAATTGCAGCCAGGCTAAGCGAAGAGCAAGGTGTTAGTCTTGCCTCTTCAACAGTCCGTCGGTGGCTGTTAGAACAAAGCTACAAATCTTGTACACGAAGGTTTAAGCCGCTAATAAGGAAAGCCAACGAAGCCAAGAGACTTGAATTGGCTCACTATTACAAAAATTTCACCGTAGAAGACTGGAAGAATATTCTCTTCTCCGATGAAACGAAAGTTGTGCTAAATTCAAAGAATAAGGTGAGTCACTTTTATCGAACAGCACTGTATATTCATAAAATTAATTTTTATGAAATTGCGTCAAACTGACAAATCATTTGAGTTAAACGAGAATTAGACCTTTAAGATGGATTACAATACATATATATATATATATATATATATATATATATATATATATATATATATATACTAGCAGTATGGCCCGGCGTTGCCCGTGCTTGATTCAAAAATCGTACGACTCATACAGCAATCGCTATCACTTGACTCAAAATATTTTTGCCCTTACTTGCCGTGCTGATGTTGCTACATGCCTTACCTCTTGCCTATCTCACACTGCGAATTTTTTCTAAGCTCTATACTAAACATTAAATCTGTTACGAAAAAAGAACTAAACAAAATGAACACAAAACGATCAGCTTTAAAAAAGGACTCGTAACTGGAAAAACCGAATGAAAAAAGAATGTTAACAACAAATACTTTTTCACACCCAACCCATTTCTGCGGAATCAGAATCAACGTTGAGTTTAAGCAAGCGAATGAGCCTATTGGAGTAAAGTGCCATGCAGTTTTAAATTTTTCCCACTTGTGACGAATGCAGCTATCGATTTTTTTTTGCATGCTAGCATGCTAGTTAACATTCGTGTCAGTCAGCTGTTGGGTCTCACTCTGAAAAGACGATAGACACAAGTCTATATATATATATATATATATATATATATATATATGTATATATATATATATATATATATATATATATATATATATATATATATATATATATATATATGTGTGTGTGTGTGTGTGTGTATATGATGAAAAATATGCAAAAGACAAAGCAAAATCCGAGTATGCACGGTTACTGTTTTAATGTTGTTTTACTGTCGACGTCAGACGTTTCGGTCTAGTAGACCATCTTCAGGGTATGGTTATTAGAAACATACTTAGGATTAGACGATATTTAACTCAACATGAAAAGACGATAGACACAAGTCTAATCCTAAGTATGTTTCTAATAACCATGTCCTGAAGATGGTCTACTAGAGCGAAACGTCTGACGTCGACAGTAAAACAACATTAAAACAGTAAACTTGCATATTCGGATTTTGTTTTGTCTTTTCCATATTTTTCATCATACCGTCGGATCTACATCCACATATTTGCTTACATTATATATATTCCTGGGTTGAAGATGATATATATATAACGACATTTTTTATGTTTATACATTCTTTTTAAAGATACAAATATTTAAGTAATTGCTCTGTTTATAATAAACAGTATTAACAACCTTTACCGGGGTGAATGTCCGAGAAATTGTCATAGAAAATATGCGTCTTCCGACAGGAATCAAACCTGTATCCTATACGGAACCGTTATATAGCCTGACGTACTTTTACCGATTTCGCCACAGAGAATCGTTCGGTTAGCAAGGCCGATTGTACTGTTTTTAAACTGCAATCTTCCATGATTCTCTCACGTACATTCATATAGAACTGGTGGGAGAAGAAGAGGATTCATACCTTTCCCAAGGGTATTAGCACGTCAGTCAGTCAGTTACGTGCCATGCGTGATACGCGCGTAGGTGATCATGTATCTTTCGATACATGACTGACGAGGCCGATTTTTTTCAAAGCAGTAGGTTGCCATTTCTTTCTGCGGTAGACCAGTTGCCATCCAAGGCTATAGAACCCGGTCTGTCCTGCTATTTCCGTAAGGGAATTAGCACGTATGTGAATGTAAAGAATTCAACTGGAATTCTAACTCGACTCTCCGATTCCTCAATTCGAGCCGCTATCCATTACTCCACCGTGCCTCCCCTAAGGTCTGGGTACCATAGCGAAATGTTTGTCAGAACACTTATCATGAAAGTATTTATAGAAAAACCAAGGGGGAAAAAAATTTACGGCGGTG
>OZ038518.1:5399980-5432480 GCA_964036315.1 Acanthosepion esculentum | reverse complement strand
GTTCTGGCTTTATTTCATTTTTCAAAATGGGCGAATATTCTTGAACCAAGGATCGGGCCGAGAAGAATTCTTTTTGGCGTTGCAATATGTCTTTTTAAAATAATAAACAAAAAAATGGAAAGCTCTCTTCTTCGACTTCTTAAGTTAGACGCGCACGATGGCACCATAAAAAAAAAAACGAAAAAAAAAAAAACGAAAAAAAAAAAAACATTTATTTGATTTCTTATTATTAGCTATTTTTGAAGAAGTTTTTAAGATAATCTTCTAATGTACCAAATCAACTAATAATAAACAACTCCCTAACCCCTGGATAAAAATACAATCTAAGAGAACAAAAGAAAAGAAAATGCTAATTTTTATTCGATCTCGACAATAAAAATAAGACATTTATTTTTTAGTTACAAACTCCCCAATGGCCCAAGTAGCTGAATCTATGTCTGTGGTTCGTCGCCCTTTCGTCAAGAAATAAAGGTCTTAAATGGGGTTATTAGCATCAATTATGCCAGTCATGAAGTCAAGCCAACATCTCATGTCTTGCAAACAAAATATACACATTATCTATTGTCTTTTTTCTTCGATAATCCCAAAAGAAGAAGTAAAACAAACAAAAAAGAAAACCCATAAATTCGTAAACCAGATTTTGTACAATTGAGTTCTTTTTTTTTTCTTGAATGGTGTCAAAACAAGCACAACAAAGAGGAAAAAAAGTTTTCTTATGTTTGTTGTTGATCAAATTTTAAAATTTTTTACAAATGGATCGCATCTTTAGAAGCTTTTTTTTTTGTATTTTTATTTCTTATATTTCTATAAATAAAAAAAGAAGAGAAAAAGTGGGGGGAAAAAAACCCAAAAAAACAAAACTTGTCTAACCAAATGTGGGAATGTCAAAGAATTTGAGACATTTTTCTTAAAGATTTAAAAAAAAATTGGGACCACTTTTCAAATCTTTATTTCAAAGTAAAGAAAGGATGTACAGTTTGGTGAATTCTTGATTTTTTTTCTCTTTTTTCTTCGTTTATAATTTATATTATATATATATATAAAATATATAAATTTGTGTGTGTGTGTGTGTGTGTATAGTAAATATGCCCCGATATAAGAATATTGTACTTAAAATAAATATTATTACCTCAGCAATGCAAATTTCACCATTTAAACAAGGATCGCAGGATTTTTAAAATAAAATTCCAATACGGACCTAGACTGACGACAGTGATATAACCCGGATAAAAGAGACCCGGATATAAGAGAACCCAGGATATAAGAGAGATTTTCTCTGGTCCCAAATTAGAGCCATTCTTACCTAAACAAAATAGACCAAACCCGGATATAAGATAAACCCGGATATAAGAGACTTCTCCAGTCCCGACAACTCTCTTGTATCCGGGTTACACTGTACAGTGTGATCCGGATATAAGAGAAACCCGGATACAAGAGAGATTTTCTCTGGTCCCAAATTAGAGCCTGTGTTAATAAAACAAAATAGACCAAACCCGGATATAAGAGAAACCCGGATATAAGATACTTTTTCTCCGGTCCCGACAACTCTCTTATATCCGGATTACACTGTATATATATATATATATATATATATATATGTATGTATATATATATATATAATTTTTTCTTTTATTTATTTATTTTAAGCAAACACTAACTGAATAAAAACAGTCGTAGTCAACAAGAGCAAAAGGCATTTTTTCTTTTCAAAGAAGGAACAATAAAAAAAATCTGTTTTTTTTTTTAAAATAATGAGAACAAAAATCATTTCTTTTCTACTGACCACGGCGCTAATTCGCCCTGAACGTTTACAAATCTAAGTTTTTCTTTGCTATTTCTCATCCTACTACTACTACTACTACTACTAATAATATATATATATATATATATATATATATATATATATATATATGTGTGTGTGTGTGTGTGTGTGTGTGTGTGTGTGTACGTGTACGGTTCTTTCAAGGAGTCCAGTTGTATAAACACTAGTAGTGTGATGGTGGTAAAACAAGCGAGAGTTGTTTTCTATTTATTTTCTAGTCCGCGCACCAAACTGCTATGTGTGATGGACCTGACCAACTTACTAAGATACGTGTATGCTTGTTGTTAGTCGGTGCGTGCGAAGCGTGACACACACACTCGCACACACACACACTCCCCGTCTCTCTCTCTTTCCTCCTTTATTCAGGCCAACGTCAGTTCGTTAACTTTAAAGTAAGAAAAATTAGCAACACACTCCATCGCTCGAAGTGTGGAAGAACGGGAATGAAGCTATCTGCCATGTTCGAATGTTTTAGTCTTTTTACTCTTTTTGACACGACCATCAATAGGTCTTCTTAAAATTATGAGAAATCTTTATTGAGTTCACTTTTTTACCCGTGAGAAATAAGAAAAAAAGCTTTCGCTAAAAAGAAAGCGACTTAAAAAAAAAAAAAATATTGTGTTTGCTTTGTTTATTTAACAGTTTGCTCTGTCTAGTAAAAACGCTGCATGTTGAAAATACAAGAAACAAACGAATTTACTGTTGAGCCTGAGTTACATATAAAAAAAATATTAAAATTATTAATTAAATGAATTAAAAATATTAAAAAAAATATTAAAAAAGAAGCTTAAACATTTAAACAAGCTACGACCGAGTATTTAAAAATAAATCATAATAAAAATCTTGTTAAATTATAATATGAATTTTTTAAGGAAATATTTTTTAATCTTACTTCAAGTTTAGAGGGAAGCGAATACTTTGCTTAGTGAAAAGAAAACTTTATTCTTTATACAATCGAAATCCAAGAAAGTTTGATTTTAAAGAAATACCGCCAAGGTTTTTTATCTGTTTTAAATATTTTTATATTGTATTCTTCTAATGTTCAACTAAGGAATTGTGAGATTCTTAGTGTTGCTGTAGTGTTTTGTGATCAAAATTATTCGAAAATTGAAAAAAATACGATAAAAATAGAAAGAGAGACCTTTTGGTTCTTTTGAAATTTTAAATCAAACTTGATTGGATAAAAAATACTTCCTGCTTAGCTTAAATATCAGTTCAGTTATGTGCCATGCGTGATACGCGCTTAGGCGATCATGTATCTTTCGATACATGACTGACGAAGCAGATTTCTTTTTTCTCGCAGTAGGTTGCCATTTCTTTCTGCGGTAGAGACCAGTTGCCATCCAAGGCTATAGAACCGTGTCTGTCCTGCTATTTAAGTTAACCATAGATTTTGGGAAGAAGAAGAAGAAGAAGATTCATACCTTTCCTAAGTTGTATTTTTAGCTAGCACGTAAAAATGAATGTTTATGGATTCGACTGGAATTCGAACTCGGCTCTCCGATTCCTCAATCCGAGCCGCTACCAGTTACTCCACCGTGAAATCAACACGCACGCACGCGCGCGCGTGCACGCGCGCACACACACACACACACACACACACACACACACACACACACACACACACACACACACACAAGCAGTAGTTAGTGGTGAGAAAGAGGCCATAATATACTTCTTACAATTTTTGTCTTATTTTCGAGCATTGCTTTAAGCATTCACTGTGTGTTATTTTGCTGTTTTATACGTGACACACACACACACACATATATATATATATATATATATATATATATATATATATATATATATATATATATGTATATATATATATATATATATATATATATGTGTATATATATATATATATATATATATATATATGTGTATATATATATATATATATATATATATATATATATATATATATATATATATATATATATATATATATATATATATATATATGTGCGTGTGTGTAGAAATATGTGTGTTTGTTATATGCGCGTGTGACCGTGTGAGCAATAAAATGACTGATATAAACTATCCGAACGAAACCTGTAAGATAGAATTTCTGAAAACAGTTTTTATATTAAAGACAAAAAGACCGAAATATATGCATACTAAAAAAACAAAAAAACGGAAAAAAAAAAAACCCCAAAAACCTGTGTCAAGTCTTTTTTTCTGATTTTTTTGTATGGGGATTAAGTTTTAAAAAAAACTGAATTTAAAATGAAGAGTTCATCTCTTTTAGTTTTAAATTAGGTTTTTTTATTTAATAATCGGGAGTAAAATAAGTCGAAAAACTACTTTCACTCGGTGTAATAAAAAGAGAAAGCAATAAGAAAGGTAAGAAAGAAAGAAAGAAAGAAAGAAAGAAAGAAAGAAAGAAAGAAAGAGAGAAATAAAGAAAACAGGAAGAAAGAAAGAGAGAAAGAAAGAAAAAGAAAGAAAACAGGAAGAAAGAAATAAAGAAAGAGAGAAAGAAAGAAAAAGAAAGAAAACAGGAAGAAAGAGAGAAAGAAAGATAGAAAAAGAAAGAAAGAAACAGGAAGAAAGAAAGAGCGAAAGAAAGAAAACAGGAAGGAAGAAAGCGAGAAAGAACGAAAGAAAAAGAAAACAGGAAGAAAGAAAGAGAGAAAGAAAGAAAAAGAAAGAGAACAGGAAGAAAGAGAGAAAGAAAGATAGAAAAAGAAAGAAAGAAACAGGAAGAAAGAAAGAGCGAAAGAAAGAAAACAGGAAGAAAGAAAGAGAGAAAGAAAGAAAGAAAGAAAGAAAAGAAAGATAGAAAACAGGAAGAAAGAAAGAAAAAAGAAGAAAGAAAGAAAGAAAGAAAGAAAAAAGAAAGAATGGAAGAAAGAAAAAAGAAAGAAACGAAAGAGAAGATAGATAAGTAATCGTGAGAGCTGATTATTGCAAATAAATAAATGAATAAATAAATAAAAAGTATTTTTTTTTGTTTTTTTTTTTGCGGGGGAAAAATATTTACACAAATATGGAGCAATTGATTCGGACGTGAAAAAAAAGGAAAGAAAACAAACAAAGAAACAAAACAACAAACTAACAAACAAATCTTTCGTATTATGAAGGTTGAATAAAAAAGAAAAAAAAAACTCCCATTACTTTTTATATATATATATATATATATATATATATATATATATATAATGTTCGTCCGCTTCACAATTTTACACGCATACTGACAGTGACAATTAATTGCCTTCAGAGAACACAACTAGACAATAGGCACTTACTCTCACTCACATGACGTACGCACACACAAATTACAGTACTCAAACGTAAACATTCACAGCAAAGAGTAAAAAAAACGTGTTCACACACACACACACACACACACACACACACACACACACACACACACACACACACACACACACACACACACACACACACACACACACACACACACACACACACACACACACACACACACACACACACACACACACACACACACACACACACACACACAAAAAACAGTGGCCCATTTTCTGATTCTAAGTAAAATCACATATGCATGCATTCACCCCAGTTATCGTATTTTTCCTTTTTTTTTTTTAAATCTTATTTGCAATGGAAACTATGCAATTAATTTATTTAACTTATACACATATGCCAATATCGGAGACATGTTAAAAAAGAAAAATATTTACAGACGAAATTGACGTATTGACTCGCACATACACATGAAGCACACGTATTTTTTTGTTGTTTTTTTTTAAATGCAGACTCGATACATAATAAAACAGATATTTTTACTTCCAAGCACGGACCTTATATAACAGCGAACAAAATGTTTTTTGGTGAGTAAAAAAAAAAAAGAAAAGTATTTTTTAGCCTTATGTTATCAAAAGCCGTCACTATGGTTAAGCAGCAAGAACATTTAAAATTTCCAGTATCTCCTTGTTTTGATAGTTTTTAAAAACTGGTGGAGGGTGAGAGTGGACGGAGAGCAAGCCCACCCCCCGGCTGCTACGGACCCTGTATAAAAAGCGAATTTTATTAATACTGATTTTTTTTTTTAGAAAAAATTATTACATCGTTTTTTTTCTTTCTTTTTTTTTTTTTTTTTTTTTTTTGTTTAAAAAAAAACTTAATAATAAGCTGATCTTTAGATTTTACGGTAGACATGGGTTACAAAAAAAGTTACAGGCAGGGCCAGAGCAAAGGTCTTGTGCCCCCAATCTATGATCCATCCCTTCCACCAAATCTATGATACGGGTGTCCCACTCTACTACATATCAATTTTCATAAGGAAGTATTTATATATAAAATACAAATTTGATTGTAATGTACCATAATGGATCATATGCAATATTCAATTGGTGAGCAATTCAAGAGAAAAAATGAAAATAAACACAGTGTGAAAAAATATAAAGAGGCATTGTATTCCATCTTAGAATAAATCGCGAATGTTTTGCGTCAATTTTTAACATCAACTTGAGATTTTTCGCGTTGAAAAGTTGAAGAATTTTGAAGTTAACACATATCCAACATTATGGATAAAATATATATATATATATATAGTAATTTTTTTTTAGAGACTTCGCAGGAACAAAACAAATTCACAGATTTGGACGAATAAAAAAAAAAAAAAAATTGACATTCAAATATGCGATTTTTTTTTTCATTCTTTGATAGTTGCGCTTAGTTTTTTAATAAAATAAATATTGATAAGATAGCGAGGGTCACAAAGCTGTACCCTAGACCCCCAATCAGGCTTCCTCCCCCTACTGCCCAGGTTGAGGGGTTCGGGGGATAGAACGCACCGGCCCTAGTTACAGAAAGGACTTTTTATCTAAATTCAACATCTCCTTTTTAGCGTAGAAAACGTAAACCCGAGAAGAAAAGGTCGTCGGTAAAAGAATAAAAATCCGATGTTGTTAGTATTTATTTAAACAAGAAATGTACTTGAAGTGTTAGTAGCTTAGTTATATAGCACAGATATGGAACAACCTAGAGTGAGAATCGAACTCGCTATTCAGCACAACCAAATTCGCTCGCTAGCTAGATATTACTACAGACCCCATGCTAAGGCGTCCCCCTTCGGATAAGTGAGTTTACATACAACCGTAAAAAAGGAAAAAAAATAAAAAAGAAGGAAAAAAAAACGTACAAAAAGAAAAAGGAAGATGAAAGCAAGCATATGTCGAAGGAGTGAAATAAGCCTTGGGGATAAGAATTCTGCTAAAAAGGAAAAAAAAAAAAAAAAAAGAAAGGAAAGAGAAAGCATCCGTTATTGAAGAAAGATTTAAAATATAAGGGAAAATGTTAGTTACGCCAGTTCAATAGTTAAGACGGCGGCTAATGCATGTTGAATAGGTGTGTATATGTGAAATCTTTGCATGTACAGATGGGGAGAGAAAAGGAGAATTTATATTTGAGAATGTTTTATTGCAACACTCAACCAAGCTTCGAACGAATGTATAAAAAAAAAACATTTAAAAAACAGAGACGACAATGAAACAAAACTCCCCCCCCCACCGAAAAAAAAAAACCCCAAAAAACATATAAGTGAAAGTTTTTTTTTTTTTATACACTTTTTTTTTTGTTTTGGTGAGCTCCAAGATTCAAGAAGCATATTTCGTCATTTTAAAAACATTTTTTTTTAAATTAAATTAAATTTTTTTTTAACGTTTTTCTTTTGCATGCTTTCTTTTTTTTTTTCGGCTTTTTATTTTTGATGATTGATAAACTTACCTTAGATATTTTATTTTAATTTTTTTTTTTTTTTAAAACCTTGGCAATCGCTGGTACTGTCCTCAACCGGTTAGTGATTTCGTGGGTTTATCCTCACAGAGTATCCTTGGCGTAACAAACTTGTCGATTGAAATTTGAAGATATGACAACGAACAAGAACCAGATATCCCTATCTTAATAAGAGCGAGCGAATGTATCCACAGATATCTGTGTTAACTTAGTAATACTGCCTCACTCTCTCCCGAAATGCGTTGTGTGTGCGTGCGTCGATCTATGTGTGTAGGTGTTACTGTCTGAAGATGAAGGCGCTCGTGTATGTGTGTGCGTGCGTGCGTGTGTAATGTTGGTTTCTGTGTATGTGTGCTTGTGTTCGGTTGTTTATCTTTCAAACCGTGTTGGCTCTAGGACGTGTATATGACGCGCTTTTGCTTTTTTGGGGCGAACGGGGGAGAGAGAGAGAGAGATAGATAGATAGATAGAGAGAGAGAGCGATATATATATATATATATATAGAGAGAGAGAGTATGTTCCTATGTGAGCGATTCTTTATATTTTTCCTGTATATCTGTGTGAATGTGTAAGCGTTTATTTATGTGTATTGGTGACCGATAATGCATGTATGTATTTATACATACACACACACACATATATATATATAGATATATATATATATATATGTAGTGTTTTTCCCCCCCTTTTTTCTTTTCAGCTAAAAACACGATCGACAGTCGTACCGACAAGAAAGGCTAACACTGTGTAACGAAGTTTAACTGCTCGATGAAAAGAATGAACTAGTAGCAGTCGTTATAGTGGCTGTCGGTAAGTAAACCCGAACCGCGCACTGGCGATGGTCACCCCCAGATGGATGGATACATTGGATGGTGGTGATGGAGAGAGAGAGAGAGAGAGAGAGAGAGAGAGAGAGAGAGAGAGAGAGAGAGAGAGAGAGAGAGAGAGAGAGAGAGAGAAGGGTGGGGAAATAGAGAGAAAATAAAACTCCTTTTGTTGTTTGATAAGCCTTTTAATAAAATATTTTCCTTAAACGTATTTTTTTCTTTTTTCCTTTTATTCTCTTCTGTCTGTTTTTAAAGATCTAATTTTCTAATTTATTTTAAATTTTTTAAATTTTATTTATTTATTTATTTAAAAAAAAAAATCAAGGCTAGATCACTAGTTGCATATATAAACACGGAGTAAAATTCTCCGGACGATAGTAATTTGTCAGATTATCGTCGAGGGGGGAAAAAAAAAACAGAGATGAATTGGATGGAAAGAAGGGTGCAGCGAACAATAAAAGAAAGAAAGAAAGAAAGAAAGAAAGAAAGAAAGAAAGAAAGAAAGAAAGAAAGAAAGAGAAGGCGAAGATGAAGTCACAGCAATGATCGTGGCTGTGATGGCGACGGTGACGAAAACGAGAGTATCGTGGTATACTTGTTCTTGCGTTCCGGCAACGCACCTTATTGTCGTCTGCTACGCCAAGTGCACACACGCCATTGGCTAAACG
Source organism: Acanthosepion esculentum (assembly GCA_964036315.1). NCBI lineage: Eukaryota > Metazoa > Mollusca > Cephalopoda > Sepiida > Sepiidae > Acanthosepion > Acanthosepion esculentum. Next base: position 5,423,433 of record OZ038518.1, on the reverse strand, counting down.
CAGTGAATGACAGCCAAAATAGTGAACGGCTAACGATGGGATGAACGGATGTCGATTATCGCAGTCACGGCCCGTTACTCACTTCATCGGGGTTAGACGCGAACGCCATACGGCAGCCCTCCCAAGTACAGCAGTACACCATCATTTTGTGGAGAAAAAAATCACTAAAACTACCATCGTAAGTCATCAGATGGGCAGCAGTAGACATAAAAAAAAACCGGCAAAAGTTACAGCAGGAAGATTATACAAAATCTTAGTGGACATCCGTTTATCTCATATGATAAAGGCAGCGTCCTGTTTGGTCAAAATTCAGTCCTTTGATTGTGAGACTGGAAGTGATCTCTCCTGGGTGCAAGCTTGGTAGATGTTTCATGGAGGCCGTGCGCTGAACAAACTACATTCATCCACCACCACCCCGACTCGGGCGTACCGACAAGATCCAAAGGAATACAGGGCATTGCATTTGGAAACGGTCTGGCTGCAGGGGTTGCCGGAAAGTTGACAGCCAACCGACTTCGGGGCTCCATTCTTTTTTTTTCTGTCTGGATTTATTTCCACAACCTTTTCCGTGTTTTTGGATATGACCACAAGACAACGGAGGCTTAAAATCAGGGTTTTCCTTCATATAGATCGACTGCCTTCTTGTGCTGTCGAGGTCCATCCACCCGAAACAGCTGGTGATGAGGCACCAGTTTTCTGCATTCGTCCATTCACCGGATTGCAGTTTGACTTACTTGTCAGAGGCAATTTGAAAGGCATGCCACGGTATAATTTTATAGACAGTGGGAATTTGTCCAATCTATCACCACCGACTACGACAACCTTTAGCACATATATAATGCAGGTATATTAACACTATATACATTACGTGTTTTAGAAGTATCCTGACAAATTACGTTTTTCTTTTAAACTTTGGATATGACCGCAAAGCAGCGGAGATTTAAAATCAAGGTTTTCATTTCCCGAGATGGACTGCCTTCCTGGACTGTCAAGCTTCATCTAACCAAACAGCTGGTTATGAGGCGCCAGTTTTCCGCCTTTTAGCTGTACATAATTGTCATGGGCTATTTGAGACGCATGACACAGAAGCATATTATAGACAGTCGGAACTATCACCCCCTGCTATGATAACTTTTGGACCATATATAATGTACGTATTTTAATATATTGACTGTTTATATGTTAAATTTATAGATACAAATATTTAATTAAATGCTCTGTTTATAATAAACAGTATTTACTCCATATTACGTTTTTCTTTTAAACTTTGGATATGACCACAAAGCAGCGGAGATTTAAAATCAGGGTTTTCCTTCCCCGAGATGGACTGCCTTCCTGGACTGTCAAGGTTCATCTAACCAAACAGCTGGTTATGACGCGCCAGTTTTCCGCCTTCGCTTATTCTTCAGCTTGGAACTGGACTTAGTTGAGACGCATTCCACTAAAGCATTCTTTAGACAGTGGGAGCTTGTTCCTACTATCAAGTTGCAAGACATGATAAATTTTATAAGACTTTTTTTTATATTACGCTATAGAGAACCTTTTCTGCCTGCCACCAGCATGACTGATGCGAAACTCCAGGAGAGCAGCACACTGCGCCTTTTTGGCCATCGTATCAACAGCCGCATCTACTGTAAGGAAAGATGGGTTATCTCGAATTCAGTCATATTCTCACCGACTACATGAATTTAAGAGTGCTACTGTTGGCATATCTGGTCTGGTTTCTCCTGTTGTACACCTCGAGATTTTTGACAAAATCCAAAGAAGGATCTGTAATGTAATCGATTCTGACCAAGCATCTCGACTTCAGTCATATTCTCACCGACTACATGAATTTAAGAATGCTACTGTTGGCATATCTGGTCTGGTTTCTCCTGTTGTACACCTCGAGATTCTTGACAAAATCCAAAGAAGGATCTGTAATTCAATCGATTCTGACCAAGCATCTCGACTTCAGTCATATTCTCACCGACTACACGAATTTAAGAGTGCTACTGTTGGCATATCTGGTCTGGTTTCTCCTGTTGTACACCTCGAGATTCTTGACAAAATCCAAAGAAGGATCTGTAATGTAATCGATTCTGACCAAGCATCTCGACTTCAGTCATATTCTCACCGACTACATGAAGTTAAGAATGCTACTGTTGGCATATCTGGTCTGGTTTCTCCTGTTGTACACCTCGAGATTCTTGACAAAATCCAAGGAAGGATCTGTAATTCAATCGATTCTGACCAAGCATCTCGACTTCAGTCATATTCTCACCGACTACATGAATTTAAGAGTGCTACTGTTGGCATATCTGGTCTGGTTTCTCCTGTTGTACACCTCGAGATTCTTGACAAAATCCAAAGAAGGATCTGGAATTCAATCGATTCTGACCAAGCATCTCGACTTCAGTCATATTCTCACCGACTACATGAATTTAAGAGTGCTACTGTTGGCATATCTGGTCTGGTTTCTCCTGTTGTACACCTCGAGATTCTTGACAAAATCCAAAGAAGGATCTGTAATTCAATCGATTCTGACCAAGCATCTCGACTTCAGTCATATTCTCACCGACTACACGAATTTAAGAGTGCTACTGTTGGCATATCCGGCCTGGTTTCTCCTGTTGTATACCTCGAGATTCTTGACAAAATCCAAAGAAGGATCTGTAATGCAATCGATTCTGACCAAGCATCTCGACTTCAGTCATATTCTCAACGACTACATGAATTTAAGAATGCTACTGTTGGCATATCTGGTCTGGTTTCTCCTGTTGTACACCTCGAGATTCTTGACAAAATCCAAAGAAGGATCTGTAATGTAATCGATTCTGACCAAGCATCTCGACTTCAGTCATATTCTCACCGACTACACGAATGTAAGAGTGCTACTATTGGCATATCTGGTCTGGTTTCTCCTGTTGTACACCTCGAGATTCTTGACAAAATCCAAAGAAGGATCTGTAATGTAATTGATTCTGACCAAGCATCTCGACTTCAGTCATATTCTCACCGACTACACGAATTTAAGAGTGCTACTGTTGGCATATCTGGTCTGGTTTCTCCTGTTGTACACCTCGAGATTCTTGACAAAATCCAAGGAAGGATCTGTAATTCAATCGATTCTGACCAAGCATCTCGACTTCAGTCATATTCTCACCGACTACATGGATTTAAGAGTGCTGCTGTTGGCATATCTGGTCTGGTTTCTCCTGTTGTACACCTCGAGATTCTTGACAAAATCCAAAGAAGGATCTGTAATGTAATCGACTCTGACCAAGCATCTCGACTTCAGTCATATTCTCACCGACTCCATGAAATTAAGAGTGCTACTGTTGGCATATCTGGTCTGGTTTCTCCTGTAGTACACCTCGAGATTCTTGACAAAATCCAAAGCAGGATCTGTAATTCAATCGATTCTGACCAAGCACCTCGAATTCAGTCATACTCTCACCGAGTACATGAATTTAAGAGTGCTACTGTTGGCATATCCGGCCTGGTTTCTCCTGTTGTATACCTCGAGATTCTTGACAAAATCCAAAGTAGGATCTGTAATGTAATCGATTCTGACCAAGCATCTCGACTTCAGTCATATTCTCACCGACTACATGAATTTAAGAGTGCTACTGTTGGCATATCTTGTCTGGTTTCTCCTGTTGTACACCTCGAGATTCTTGACAAAATCTAAAGAAGGATCTGTAATGTAATCGATTCTGACCAAGCATCTCGACTTCAGTCATATTCTCACCGACTACACGAATTTAAGAGTGCTACTGTTGGCATATCAAGTCTGGTTTCTCCTGTTGTACACCTCGAGATTCTTGACAAAATCCAAAGAAGGATCTGTAATGTAATCGATTCTGACCAAGCATCTCGACTTCAGTCATATTCTCACCGACTACACGAATTTAAGAATGCTACTGTTGGCATATCTGGTCTGGTTTCTCCTGTTGTACACCTCGAGATTCTTGACAAAATCCAAAGAAGGATCTGTAATTCAATCGATTCTGACCAAGCATCTCGACTTCAGTCATATTCTCACCGACTACACGAATTTAAGAGTGCTACTGTTGGCATATCTGGTCTGGTTTCTCCTGTTGTACACCTCGAGATTCTTGACAAAATCCAAAGAAGGATCTGTAATGTAATCGATTCTGACCAAGCATCTCGACTTCAGTCATATTCTCACCGACTACATGAAGTTAAGAATGCTACTGTTGGCATATCTGGTCTGGTTTCTCCTGTTGTACACCTCGAGATTCTTGACAAAATCCAAGGAAGGATCTGTAATTCAATCGATTCTGACCAAGCATCTCGACTTCAGTCATATTCTCACCGACTACATGAATTTAAGAGTGCTACTGTTGGCATATCTGGTCTGGTTTCTCCTGTTGTACACCTCGAGATTCTTGACAAAATCCAAAGAAGGATCTGTAATTCAATCGATTCTGACCAAGCATCTCGACTTCAGTCATATTCTCACCGACTACATGAATTTAAGAGTGCTACTGTTGGCATATCTGGTCTGGTTTCTCCTGTTGTACACCTCGAGATTCTTGACAAAATCCAAAGAAGGATCTGTAATTCAATCGATTCTGACCAAGCATCTCGACTTCAGTCATATTCTCACCGACTACACGAATTTAAGAGTGCTACTGTTGGCATATCCGGCTTGGTTTCTCCTGTTGTATACCTCGAGATTCTTGACAAAATCCAAAGAAGGATCTGTAATGCAATCGATTCTGACCAAGCATCTCGGCTTCATTCATATTCTCAACGACTACATGAATTTAAGAATGCTACTGTTGGCATATCTGGTCTGGTTTCTCCTGTTGTACACCTCGAGATTCTTGACAAAATCCAAAGAAGGATCTGTAATGTAATCGATTCTGACCAAGCATCTCGACTTCAGTCATATTCTCACCGACTACACGAATGTAAGAGTGCTACTATTGGCATATCTGGTCTGGTTTCTCCTGTTGTACACCTCGAGATTCTTGACAAAATCCAAAGAAGGATCTGTAATGTAATTGATTCTGACCAAGCATCTCGACTTCAGTCATATTCTCACCGACTACACGAATTTAAGAGTGCTACTGTTGGCATATCTGGTCTGGTTTCTCCTGTTGTACACCTCGAGATTCTTGACAAAATCCAAGGAAGGATCTGTAATTCAATCGATTCTGACCAAGCATCTCGACTTCAGTCATATTCTCACCGACTACATGGATTTAAGAGTGCTGCTGTTGGCATATCTGGTCTGGTTTCTCCTGTTGTACACCTCGAGATTCTTGACAAAATCCAAAGAAGGATCTGTAATGTAATCGATTCTGACCAAGCATCTCGACTTCAGTCATATTCTCACCGACTCCATGAAATTAAGAGTGCTACTGTTGGCATATCTGGTCTGGTTTCTCCTGTAGTACACCTCGAGATTCTTGACAAAATCCAAAGCAGGATCTGTAATTCAATCGATTCTGACCAAGCACCTCGAATTCAGTCATACTCTCACCGAGTACATGAATTTAAGAGTGCTACTGTTGGCATATCCGGCCTGGTTTCTCCTGTTGTATACCTCGAGATTCTTGACAAAATCCAAAGTAGGATCTGTAATGTAATCGATTCTGACCAAGCATCTCGACTTCAGTCATATTCTCACCGACTACATGAATTTAAGAGTGCTACTGTTGGCATATCTTGTCTGGTTTCTCCTGTTGTACACCTCGAGATTCTTGACAAAATCTAAAGAAGGATCTGTAATGTAATCGATTCTGACCAAGCATCTCAACTTCAGTCATATTCTCACCGACTACACGAATTTAAGAGTGCTACTGTTGGCATATCAAGTCTGGTTTCTCCTGTTGTACACCTCGAGATTCTTGACAAAATCCAAAGAAGGATCTGTAATGTAATCGATTCTGACCAAGCATCTCGACTTCAGTCATATTCTCACCGACTACACGAATTTAAGAGTGCTACTATTGGCATATCTGGTCTGGTTTCTCCTGTTGTACACCTCGAGATTCTTGACAAAATCCAAAGAAGGATCTGTAATGTAATTGATTCTAACCAAGCATCTCGACTTCAGTCATATTCTCACCGACTACACGAATTTAAGAGTGCTACTGTTGGCATATCTGGTCTGGTTTCTCCTGTTGTACACCTCGAGATTCTTGACAAAATCCAAGGAAGGATCTGTAATTCAATCGATTCTGACCAAGCATCTCAACTTCAGTCATATTCTCACCGACTACATGAATTTAAGAATGCTACTGTTGGCATATCTGGTCTGGTTTCTCCTGATGTACATCTCGAGATTCTTGACAAAATCCAAAGAAGGATCTGTAATTCAATCGATTCTGACCAAGCATCTCGACTTCAGTCATATTCTCACCGACTACATGAATTTAAGAGTGCTACTGTTGGCATATCCGGCCTGGTTTCTCCTGTTGTATACCTCGAGATTCTTGACAAAATCCAAAGAAGGATCTGTAATGTAATCGATTCTGACCAAGCATATCGACTTCAGTCATATTCTCACCGACTACATGAATTTAAGAATGCTACTGTTGGCATATCTGGTCTGGTTTCTCCTGTTGTACATCTCGAGATTCTTGACAAAATCCAAAGAAGGATCTGTAATTCAATCTATTCTGACCAAGCATCTCGTCTTCAGTCATATTCTCACCGAGTACATGAATTTAAGAGTGCTACTGTTGGCATATCTGGTCTGGTTTCTCCTGTTGTACACCTCGAGATTCTTGACAAAATCCAAAGAAGGATCTGTAATTCAATCGATTCTGACCAAGCATCTCGACTTCAGTCATATTCTCACCGACTACACGAATTTAAGAGTGCTACTGTTGGCATATCCGGCCTGGTTTCTCCTGTTGTATAATTCGAGATTCTTGACAAAATCCAAAGAAGGATCTGTAATGTAATCGATTCTGACCAAGCATCTCGACTTCAGTCATATTCTCACCGACTACATGAATTTAAGAGTGCTACTGTTGGCATATCTTGTCTGGTTTCTCCTGTTGTACACCTCGAGATTCTTGACAAAATCTAAAGAAGGATCTGTAATGTAATCGATTCTGACCAAGCATCTCGACTTCAGTCATATTCTCACCGACTACACGAATTTAAGAGTGCTACTGTTGGCATATCTAGTCTGGTTTCTCCTGTTATACACCTCGAGATTCTTGACAAAATACAAAGAAGGATCTGTAATGTAGTCGATTCTGACCAAGCATCTCGACTTCAGTCATATTCTCACCGACTACACGAATTTAAGAGTGCTACTGTTGGCATATCTGGTCTGGTTTCTCCTGTTGTACATCTCGAGATTCTTGACGAAATCCAAAGAAGGATCTGTAATGTAATGGATTCTGACCAAGCATCTCGACTTCAGTCATATTCTCACCGACTACATGAATTTAAGAATGCTACTGTTGGCATATCTGGTCTGGTTTCTCCTGTTGTACACCTCAAGATTCTTGACAAAATCCAAAGTAGGATCTGTAATGTAATCGATTCTGACCAAGCATCTCGAATTCAGTCATACTCTCACCGACTACATGAATTTAAGAGTGCTACTGTTGGCATATCTGGTCTGGTTTCTCCTGTAGTACACCTCGAGATTCTTGACAAAATCTAAAGAAGGATCTGTAATGTAATCGATTCTGACCAAGCATCTCGACTTCAGTCATATTCTCACCGACTACACGAATTTAAGAGTGCTACTGTTGGCATATCAAGTCTGGTTTCTCCTGTTGTACACCTCGAGATTCTTGACAAAATCCAAAGAAGGATCTGTAATGTAATTGATTCTGACCAAGCATCTCGACTTCAGTCATATTCTCACCGACTACACGAATTTAAGAGTGCTACTGTTGGCATATTTGGTCTGGTTTCTCCTGTTGTACACCTCGAGATTCTTGACAAAATCCAAGGAAGGATCTGTAATTCAATCGATTCTGACCAAGCATCTCGACTTCAGTCATATTCTCACCGACTACATGGATTTAAGAGTGCTGCTGTTGGCATATCTGGTCTGGTTTCTCCTGTTGTACACCTCGAGATTCTTGACAAAATCCAAAGAAGGATCTGTAATGTAATCGATTCTGACCAAGCATCTCGACTTCAGTCATATTCTCACCGACTCCATGAAATTAAGAGTGCTACTGTTGGCATATCTGGTCTGGTTTCTCCTGTAGTACACCTCGAGATTCTTGACAAAATCCAAAGCAGGATCTGTAATTCAATCGATTCTGACCAAGCACCTCGAATTCAGTCATACTCTCACCGAGTACATGAATTTAAGAGTGCTACTGTTGGCATATCCGGCCTGGTTTCTCCTGTTGTATACCTCGAGATTCTTGACAAAATCCAAAGTAGGATCTGTAATGTAATCGATTCTGACCAAGCATCTCGACTTCAGTCATATTCTCACCGACTACATGAATTTAAGAGTGCTACTGTTGGCATATCTTGTCTGGTTTCTCCTGTTGTACACCTCGAGATTCTTGACAAAATCTAAAGAAGGATCTGTAATGTAATCGATTCTGACCAAGCATCTCGACTTCAGTCATATTCTCACCGACTACACGAATTTAAGAGTGCTACTGTTGGCATATCAAGTCTGGTTTCTCCTGTTGTACACCTCGAGATTCTTGACAAAATCCAAAGAAGGATCTGTAATGTAATCGATTCTGACCAAGCATCTCGACTTCAGTCATATTCTCACCGACTACACGAATTTAAGAGTGCTACTATTGGCATATCTGGTCTGGTTTCTCCTGTTGTACACCTCGAGATTCTTGACAAAATCCAAAGAAGGATCTGTAATGTAATTGATTCTAACCAAGCATCTCGACTTCAGTCATATTCTCACCGACTACACGAATTTAAGAGTGCTACTGTTGGCATATCTGGTCTGGTTTCTCCTGTTGTACACCTCGAGATTCTTGACAAAATCCAAGGAAGGATCTGTAATTCAATCGATTCTGACCAAGCATCTCAACTTCAGTCATATTCTCACCGACTACATGAATTTAAGAATGCTACTGTTGGCATATCTGGTCTGGTTTCTCCTGATGTACATCTCGAGATTCTTGACAAAATCCAAAGAAGGATCTGTAATTCAATCGATTCTGACCAAGCATCTCGACTTCAGTCATATTCTCACCGACTACATGAATTTAAGAGTGCTACTGTTGGCATATCCGGCCTGGTTTCTCCTGTTGTATACCTCGAGATTCTTGACAAAATCCAAAGAAGGATCTGTAATGTAATCGATTCTGACCAAGCATATCGACTTCAGTCATATTCTCACCGACTACATGAATTTAAGAATGCTACTGTTGGCATATCTGGTCTGGTTTCTCCTGTTGTACATCTCGAGATTCTTGACAAAATCCAAAGAAGGATCTGTAATTCAATCTATTCTGACCAAGCATCTCGTCTTCAGTCATATTCTCACCGAGTACATGAATTTAAGAGTGCTACTGTTGGCATATCTGGTCTGGTTTCTCCTGTTGTACACCTCGAGATTCTTGACAAAATCCAAAGAAGGATCTGTAATTCAATCGATTCTGACCAAGCATCTCGACTTCAGTCATATTCTCACCGACTACACGAATTTAAGAGTGCTACTGTTGGCATATCCGGCCTGGTTTCTCCTGTTGTATAATTCGAGATTCTTGACAAAATCCAAAGAAGGATCTGTAATGTAATCGATTCTGACCAAGCATCTCGACTTCAGTCATATTCTCACCGACTACATGAATTTAAGAGTGCTACTGTTGGCATATCTTGTCTGGTTTCTCCTGTTGTACACCTCGAGATTCTTGACAAAATCTAAAGAAGGATCTGTAATGTAATCGATTCTGACCAAGCATCTCGACTTCAGTCATATTCTCACCGACTACACGAATTTAAGAGTGCTACTGTTGGCATATCTAGTCTGGTTTCTCCTGTTATACACCTCGAGATTCTTGACAAAATACAAAGAAGGATCTGTAATGTAGTCGATTCTGACCAAGCATCTCGACTTCAGTCATATTCTCACCGACTACACGAATTTAAGAGTGCTACTGTTGGCATATCTGGTCTGGTTTCTCCTGTTGTACACCTCGAGATTCTTGACAAAATCTAAAGAAGGATCTGTAATGTAATCGATTCTGACCAAGCATCTCGACTTCAGTCATATTCTCACCGACTACACGAATTTAAGAGTGCTACTGTTGGCATATCAAGTCTGGTTTCTCCTGTTGTACACCTCGAGATTCTTGACAAAATCCAAAGAAGGATCTGTAATGTAATTGATTCTGACCAAGCATCTCGACTTCAGTCATATTCTCACCGACTACACGAATTTAAGAGTGCTACTGTTGGCATATTTGGTCTGGTTTCTCCTGTTGTACACCTCGAGATTCTTGACAAAATCCAAGGAAGGATCTGTAATTCAATCGATTCTGACCAAGCATCTCGACTTCAGTCATATTCTCACCGACTACATGAATTTAAGAATGCTACTCTTGGCATATCTGGTCTGGTTTCTCCTGATGTACATCTCGAGATTCTTGACAAAATCCAAAGAAGGATCTGTAATGTAATCGATTCTGACCAAGCATATCGACTTCAGTCATATTCTCACCGACTACATGAATTTAAGAATGCTACTGTTGGCATATCTGGTCTGGTTTCTCCTGTTGTACATCTCGAGATTCTTGACAAAATCCAAAGAAGGATCTGTAATTCAATCTATTCTGACCAAGCATCTCGTCTTCAGTCATATTCTCACCGACTACATGAATTTAAGAGTGCTACTGTTGGCATATCTGGTCTGGTTTCTCCTGTTGTACACCTCGAGATTCTTGACAAAATCCAAAGAAGGATCTGTAATTCAATCGATTCTGACCAAGCATCTCGACTTCAGTCATATTCTCACCGACTACACGAATTTAAGAGTGCTACTGTTGGCATATCCGGCCTGGTTTCTCCTGTTGTATACCTCGAGATTCTTGACAAAATCCAAAGAAGGATCTGTAATGTAATCGATTCTGACCAAGCATCTCGACTTCAGTCATATTCTCACCGACTACACGAATTTAAGAGTGCTACTGTTGGCATATCTTGTCTGGTTTCTCCTGTTGTACACCTCGAGATTCTTGACAAAATACAAAGAAGGATCTGTAATGTAATCGATTCTGACCAAGCATCTCGACTTCAGTCATATTCTCACCGACTACACGAATTTAAGAGTGCTACTGTTGGCATATCTGGTCTGGTTTCTCCTGTTGTACATCTCGAGATTCTTGACGAAATCCAAAGATGGATCTGTAATGTAATGGATTCTGACCAAGCATCTCGACTTCAGTCATATTCTCACCGACTACATGAATTTAAGAATGCTACTGTTGGCATATCTGGTCTGGTTTCTCCTGTTGTACACCTCGAGATTCTTGACAAAATCCAAAGTAGGATCTGTAATGTAATCGATTCTGACCAAGCATCTCGACTTCAGTCATATTCTCACCGACTACATGAATTTAAGAATGCTACTGTTGGCATATCTGGTCTGGTTTCTCCTGTAGTACACCTCGAGATTCTTGACAAAATCCAAAGCAGGATCTGTAATTCAATCGATTCTGACCAAGCACCTCGAATTCAGTCATACTCTCACCGACTACATGAATTTAAGAGTGCTACTGTTGGCATATCCGGCCTGGTTTCTCCTGTTGTATACCTCGAGATTCTTGACAAAATCCAAAGAAGGATCTGTAATGTAATCGATTCTGACCAAGCTTCTCGACTTCAGTCATATTCTCACCGACTACATGAATTTAAGAGTGCTACTGTTGGCATATCTTGTCTGGTTTCTCCTGTTGTACACCTCGAGATTCTTGACAAAATCTAAAGAAGGATCTGTAATGTAATCGATTCTGACCAAGCATCTCGACTTCAGTCATATTCTCACCGACTACACGAATTTAAGAGTGCTACTGTTGGCATATCAAGTCTGGTTTCTCCTGTTGTACACCTCGAGATTCTTGACAAAATCCAAAGAAGGATCTGTAATGTAATTGATTCTGACCAAGCATCTCGACTTCAGTCATATTCTCACCGACTACACGAATTTAAGAATGCTACTGTTGGCATATCTGGTCTGGTTTCTCCTGTTGTACACCTCGAGATTCTTGACAAAATCCAAGGAAGGATCTGTAATTCAATCGATTCTGACCAAGCATCTCGACTTCAGTCATATTCTCACCGACTACATGAATTTAAGAGTGCTACTGTTGGCATATCTTGTCTGGTTTCTCCTGTTGTACACCTCGAGATTCTTGACAAAATCCAAGGAAGGATCTGTAATTCAATCGATTCTGACCAAGCATCTCGACTTCAGTCATATTCTCACCGACTACATGAATTTAAGAATGCTACTGTTGGCATATCTGGTCTGGTTTCTCCTGATGTACATCTCGAGATTCTTGACAAAATCCAAAGAAGGATCTGTAATTCAATCGATTCTGACCAAGCATCTCGACTTCAGTCATATTCTCACCGACTACATGAATTTAAGAGTGCTACTGTTGGCATATCCGGCCTGGTTTCTCCTGTTGTATACCTCGAGATTCTTGACAAAATCCAAAGAAGGATCTGTAATGTAATCGATTCTGACCAAGCATATCGACTTCAGTCATATTCTCACCGACTACATGAATTTAAGAATGCTACTGTTGGCATATCTGGTCTGGTTTCTCCTGTTGTACATCTCGAGATTCTTGACAAAATCCAAAGAAGGATCTGTAATTCAATCTATTCTGACCAAGCATCTCGTCTTCAGTCATATTCTCACCGACTACATGAATTTAAGAGTGCTACTGTTGGCATATCTGGTCTGGTTTCTCCTGTTGTACACCTCGAGATTCTTGACAAAATCCAAAGAAGGATCTGTAATTCAATCGATTCTGACCAAGCATCTCGACTTCAGTCATATTCTCACCGACTACACGAATTTAAGAGTGCTACTGTTGGCATATCCGGCCTGGTTTCTCCTGTTGTATACCTCGAGATTCTTGACAAAATCCAAAGAAGGATCTGTAATGTAATCGATTCTGACCAAGCATCTCGACTTCAGTCATATTCTCACCGACTACATGAATTTAAGAGTGCTACTGTTGGCATATCTTGTTTGGTTTCTCCTGTTGTACACCTCGAGATTCTTGACAAAATCTAAAGAAGGATCTGTAATGTAATTGATTCTGACCAACCATCTCGACTTCAGTCATATTCTCACCGACTACACGAATTTAAGAGTGCTACTGTTGGCATATCTAGTCTGGTTTCTCCTGTTGTACACCTCGAGATTCTTGACAAAATACAAAGAAGGATCTGTAATGTAGTCGATTCTGACCAAGCATCTCGACTTCAGTCATATTCTCACCGACTACACGAATTTAAGAGTGCTACTGTTGGCATATCTGGTCTGGTTTCTCCTGTTGTACATCTCGAGATTCTTGACGAAATCCAAAGAAGGATCTGTAATGTAATGGATTCTGACCAAGCATCTCGACTTCAGTCATATTCTCACCGACTACATGAATTTAAGAATGCTACTGTTGGCATATCTGGTCTGGTTTCTCCTGTTGTACACCTCGAGATTCTTGACAAAATCCAAAGTAGGATCTGTAATGTAATCGATTCTGACCAAGCATCTCGACTTCAGTCATATTCTCACCGACTCCATGAAATTAAGAGTGCTGCTGTTGGCATATCTGGTCTGGTTTCTCCTGTAGTACACCTCGAGATTCTTGACAAAATCCAAAGCAGGATCTGTAATTCAATCGATTCTGACCAAGCACCTCGAATTCAGTCATACTCTCACCGACTACATGAATTTAAGAGTGCTACTGTTGGCATATCCGGCCTGGTTTCTCCTGTTGTATACCTCGAGATTCTTGACAAAATCCAAAGAAGGATCTGTAATGTAATCGATTCTGACCAAGCATCTCGACTTCAGTCATATTCTCACCGACTACACGAATTTAAGAGTGCTACTGTTGGCATATCAAGTCTGGTTTCTCCTGTTGTACACCTCGAGATTCTTGACAAAATCCAAAGAAGGATCTGTAATGTAATTGATTCTGACCAAGCATCTCGACTTCAGTCATATTCTCACCGACTACACGAATTTAAGAGTGCTACTGTTGGCATATCTGGTCTGGTTTCTCCTGTTGTACACCTCGAGATTCTTGACAAAATCCAAGGAAGGATCTGTAATTCAATCGATTCTGACCAAGCATCTCGACTTCAGTCATATTCTCACCGACTACATGAATTTAAGAGTCCTGCTGTTGGCATATCTGGTCTGGTTTCTCCTGTTGTACACCTCGAGATTCTTGACAAAATCCAAAGAAGGATCTGTTATGTAATCGATTCTGACCAAGCATCTCGACTTCAGTCATATTCTCACCCACTACATGAATTTAAGAATGCTACTGTTGGCATATCTGGTCTGGTTTCTCCTGTTGTACACCTCGAGATTCTTGACAAAATCCAAAGAAGGATCTGTAATGTAATCGATTCTGACCAAGCATCTCGACTTCAGTCATATTCTCGCCGACTACACGAATTTAAGAGTGCTACTGTTGGAATATCTGGTCTGGTTTCTCCTGTTGTACACCTCGAGATTCTTGACGAAATCCAAAGAAGGATCTGTAATGTAATGGATTCTGACCAAACATCTCGACTTCAGTCATATTCTCACCGACTACATGAATTTAAGAATGCTACTGTTGGCATATCTGGTCTGGTTTCTCCTGTTGTACACCTCGAGATTCTTGACAAAATCCAAAATAGGATCTGTAATGTAATCGATTCTGACCAAGCATCTCGACTTCAGTCATATTCTCACCGACTACATGAATTTAAGAATGCTACTGTTGGCATATCTGGTCTGGTTTCTCCTGATGTACATCTCGAGATTCTTGACAAAATCCAAAGAAGGATCTGTAATGTAATCGATTCTGACCAAGCATCTCGACTTCAGTCATATTCTCACCGACTACACGAATTTAAGAGTGCTACTGTTGGCATATCAAGTCTGGTTTCTCCTGTTGTACACCTCGAGATTCTTGACAAAATCCAAAGAAGGATCTGTAATGTAATTGATTCTGACCAAGCATCTCGACTTCAGTCATATTCTCACCGACTACACGAATTTAAGAATGCTACTGTTGGCATATCTGGTCTGGTTTCTCCTGTTGTACACCTCGAGATTCTTGACAAAATCCAAGGAAGGATCTGTAATTCAATCGATTCTGACCAAGCATCTCGACTTCAGTCATATTCTCACCGACTACATGAATTTAAGAATGCTACTGTTGGCATATCTGGTCTGGTTTCTCCTGATGTACATCTCGAGATTCTTGACAAAATCCAAAGAAGGATCTGTAATGTAATCGATTCTGACCAAGCATCTCGACTTCAGTCATATTCTCACCGACTACACGAATTTAAGAGTGCTACTGTTGGCATATCAAGTCTGGTTTCTCCTGTTGTACACCTCGAGATTCTTGACAAAATCCAAAGAAGGATCTGTAATGTAATTGATTCTGACCAAGCATCTCGACTTCAGTCATATTCTCACCGACTACACGAATTTAAGAATGCTACTGTTGGCATATCTGGTCTGGTTTCTCCTGTTGTACACCTCGAGATTCTTGACAAAATCCAAGGAAGGATCTGTAATTCAATCGATTCTGACCAAGCATCTCGACTTCAGTCATATTCTCACCGACTACATGAATTTAAGAATGCTACTGTTGGCATATCTGGTCTGGTTTCTCCTGATGTACATCTCGAGATTCTTGACAAAATCCAAAGAAGGATCTGTAATTCAATCGATTCTGACCAAGCATCTCGACTTCAGTCATATTCTCACCGACTACATGAATTAAAGAGTGCTACTATTGGCATATCCGGCCTGGTTTCTCCTGTTGTATACCTCGAGATTCTTGACAAAATCCAAAGAAGGATCTGTAATGTAATCGATTCTGACAAAGCATATCGACTTCAGTCATATTCTCACCGACTACATGAATTTAAGAATGCTACTGTTGGCATATCTGGTCTGGTTTCTCCTGTTGTACATCTCGAGATTCTTGACAAAATCCAAAGAAGGATCTGTAATTCAATCTATTCTGACCAAGCATCTCGTCTTCAGTCATATTCTCACCGACTACATGAATTTAAGAGTGCTACTGTTGGCATATCTGGTCTGGTTTCTCCTGTTGTACACCTCGAGATTCTTGACAAAATCCAAAGAAGGATCTGTAATTCAATCGATTCTGACCAAGCATCTCGACTTCAGTCATATTCTCACCGACTACACGAATTTAAGAGTGCTACTGTTGGCATATCCGGCCTGGTTTCTCCTGTTGTATACCTCGAGATTCTTGACAAAATCCAAAGAAGGATCTGTAATGTAATCGATTCTGACCAAGCATCTCGACTTCAGTCATATTCTCACCGACTACATGAATTTAAGAGTGCTACTGTTGGCATATCTTGTCTGGTTTCTCCTGTTGTACACCTCGAGATTCTTGACAAAATCTAAAGAAGGATCTGTAATGTAATTGATTCTGACCAACCATCTCGACTTCAGTCATATTCTCACCGACTACACGAATTTAAGAGTGCTACTGTTGGCATATCTAGTCTGGTTTCTCCTGTTGTACACCTCGAGATTCTTGACAAAATACAAAGAAGGATCTGTAATGTAGTCGATTCTGACCAAGCATCTCGACTTCAGTCATATTCTCACCGACTACACGAATTTAAGAGTGCTACTGTTGGCATATCTGGTCTGGTTTCTCCTGTTGTACATCTCGAGATTCTTGACGAAATCCAAAGAAGGATCTGTAATGTAATGGATTCTGACCAAGCATCTCGACTTCAGTCATATTCTCACCGACTACATGAATTTAAGAATGCTACTGTTGGCATATCTGGTCTGGTTTCTCCTGTTGTACACCTCGAGATTCTTGACAAAATCCAAAGTAGGATCTGTAATGTAATCGATTCTGACCAAGCATCTCGACTTCAGTCATATTCTCACCGACTCCATGAAATTAAGAGTGCTGCTGTTGGCATATCTGGTCTGGTTTCTCCTGTAGTACACCTCGAGATTCTTGACAAAATCCAAAGCAGGATCTGTAATTCAATCGATTCTGACCAAGCACCTCGAATTCAGTCATACTCTCACCGACTACATGAATTTAAGAGTGCTACTGTTGGCATATCCGGCCTGGTTTCTCCTGTTGTATACCTCGAGATTCTTGACAAAATCCAAAGAAGGATCTGTAATGTAATCGATTCTGACCAAGCATCTCGACTTCAGTCATATTCTCACCGACTACATGAATTTAAGAGTGCTACTGTTGGCATATCTTGTCTGGTTTCTCCTGTTGTACACCTCGAGATTCTTGACAAAATCTAAAGAAGGATCTGTAATGTAATCGATTCTGACCAAGCATCTCGACTTCAGTCATATTCTCACCGACTACACGAATTTAAGAGTGCTACTGTTGGCATATCAAGTCTGGTTTCTCCTGTTGTACACCTCGAGATTCTTGACAAAATCCAAAGAAGGATCTGTAATGTAATTGATTCTGACCAAGCATCTCGACTTCAGTCATATTCTCACCGACTACACGAATTTAAGAGTGCTACTGTTGGCATATCTGGTCTGGTTTCTCCTGTTGTACACCTCGAGATTCTTGACAAAATCCAAGGAAGGATCTGTAATTCAATCGGTTCTGACCAAGCATCTCGACTTCAGTCATATTCTCACCGACTACATGAATTTAAGAGTCCTGCTGTTGGCATATCTGGTCTGGTTTCTCCTGTTGTACACCTCGAGATTCTTGACAAAATCCAAAGAAGGATCTGTTATGTAATCGATTCTGACCAAGCATCTCGACTTCAGTCATATTCTCACCGACTACATGAATTTAAGAATGCTACTGTTGGCATATCTGGTCTGGTTTCTCCTGTTGTACACCTCGAGATTCTTGACAAAATCCAAAGAAGGATCTGTAATGTAATCGATTCTGACCAAGCATCTCGACTTCAGTCATATTCTCGCCGACTACACGAATTTAAGAGTGCTACTGTTGGAATATCTGGTCTGGTTTCTCCTGTTGTACACCTCGAGATTCTTGACGAAATCCAAAGAAGGATCTGTAATGTAATGGATTCTGACCAAACATCTCGACTTCAGTCATATTCTCACCGACTACATGAATTTAAGAATGCTACTGTTGGCATATCTGGTCTGGTTTCTCCTGTTGTACACCTCGAGATTCTTGACAAAATCCAAAATAGGATCTGTAATGTAATCGATTCTGACCAAGCATCTCGACTTCAGTCATATTCTCACCGACTACATGAATTTAAGAATGCTACTGTTGGCATATCTGGTCTGGTTTCTCCTGATGTACATCTCGAGATTCTTGACAAAATCCAAAGAAGGATCTGTAATTCAATCGATTCTGACCAAGCATCTCGACTTCAGTCATATTCTCACCGACTACATGAATTTAAGAGTGCTACTGTTGGCATATCCGGCCTGGTTTCTCCTGTTGTATACCTCGAGATTCTTGACAAAATCCAAAGAAGGATCTGTAATGTAATCGATTCTGACCAAGCATATCGACTTCAGTCATATTCTCACCGACTACATGAATTTAAGAGTGCTACTGTTGGCATATCCGGCCTGGTTTCTCCTGTTGTATACCTCGAGATTCTTGACAAAATCCAAAGAAGGATCTGTAATGTAATCGATTCTGACCAAGCATCTCGACTTCAGTCATATTCTCACCGACTACATGAATTTAAGAATGCTACTGTTGGCATATCTGGTCTGGTTTCTCCTGTTGTACACCTCGAGATTCTTGACAAAATCCAAAGAAGGATCTGTAATGTAATCGATTCTGACCAAGCATCTCGACTTCAGTCATATTCTCGCCGACTACACGAATTTAAGAGTGCTACTGTTGGAATATCTGGTCTGGTTTCTCCTGTTGTACACCTCGAGATTCTTGACGAAATCCAAAGAAGGATCTGTAATGTAATGGATTCTGACCAAGCATCTCGACTTCAGTCATATTCTCACCGACTACATGAATTTAAGAATGCTACTGTTGGCATATCTGGTCTGGTTTCTCCTGTTGTACACCTCGAGATTCTTGACAAAATCCAAAATAGGATCTGTAATGTAATCGATTCTGACCAAGCATCTCGACTTCAGTCATATTCTCACCGACTACACGAATTTAAGAATGCTACTTTTGGCATATCTGGTCTGGTTTCTCCTGTTGTACACCTCGAGATTCTTGACAAAATCCAAGGTAGGATCTGTAATTCAATCGATTCTGACCAAGCATCTCGACTTCAGTCATATTCTCACCGACTACATGAATTTAAGAGTGCTACTGTTGGCATATCTGGTCTGGTTTCTCCTGTTGTACACCTCGAGATTCTTGACAAAATCCAAAGTAGGATCTGTAATTGAATCGATTCTGACCAAGCATCTCGACTTCAATCATATTCTCACCGACTACATGAATTTAAGAATGCTACTGTTGGCATATCTGGTCTGGTTTCTCCTGTTGTACATCTCGAGATTCTTGACAAAATCCAAAGAAGGATCTGTAATTCAATCGATTCTGACCAAGCATCTCGACTTCAGTCATATTCTCACCGACTCCATGAAATTAAGAGTGCTACTGTTGGCATATCTGGTCTGGTTTCTCCTGTTGTACACCTCGAGATTCTTGACAAAATCCAAAGAAGGATCTGTAATTCAATCGATTCTGACCAAGCACCTCGAAATCTGTCATATTCTCACCGTCGGGATGTGGCTTCCCTCTATCTTTTCCACAAATATTTTCATGGTAAATGCTTTGACGAGCTTTGTTTTCTTCTCCTGGTGCCTTAACTACATGAATTTTAGCGTCTTAGTAGATTAGTATCTAGGTCCCACCCTTTTACCGTTGAAAAAAGCTAAATGCACCCACCACTTCATATATATTTCAGTATATTCGCTATCTCTCTGTCAACCTCCAACTGTTTCTTTTCCCGTCAGTTTGTAAACGATACGGATCTCTATTTCCTAATAAATATGTTAAATTCAAACAATATATATATATATATATAATTCTTTTTATAGATACAAATATTTATGTAAATGGTCTGTTTATAATAAACAGTATTAACAACATCTACCGGCCCGAATGTCCGAGAAATTTTCATAGAAGTTATTTGTCATCCGACAGGAATCGAACCTGTATCCTGTACGGAACCGTCATATGCCGTAACCGACTGGGTCACAGAAAATCGTTCGATTAGTTAGGTCGATTTTTATTATAAACAGATCATTTACTTAAATATTTGTATCTGTAAAAAGAATGTATAAACATAAAAATGTCTTAAAATAATTGTCGGACTTTGATCATTTCAATAGGCGGGAAGCCACTAGCACGCAAGGGGTTACAGAAGATTTGGAGCGAGAGCAGATAGGAGTGAAAGAGGAAAGGATGTGGAGAAGGATAGTGCATATATCAAGGCAACTGGAGATATCGATTGACATTACATTTGAATAGTTGGAGATTATAGCTATCGGGGAAACAGGAATAGGGAAGGGAGTTCCACAGGCGAGAGGTGCGAGACATGAAACTATTTGAGTAGAAGAGACGGCTACATTTAACAGTTTCAACAGTGAAAGGGTGAGAGCGGGATGCCAGCATCGTAAGACGCTTGAATTCATGGAGTCTGGGAACCAGCGAAAGCAGCTCATTGGAGCAATTACCATGAAAGTATATATATATATATATATATATATATATATATATATATATATATATGTATATGTAAAGAAATATAGTCTTAAAGTGTGCTATATTTATGGGATAAAGTGCTCAATATCAGAGATAGAGCGTGTGTAAATATAAAAGTGAACATAGAAGTCAACACTTAGAGGCGACAGTCTGTTTCATGCTAGATGCAATCGTCGGGCCACGAGTGCTGTTATTTTAATAAATAAATAATAATAAATAATAATAAAATAACAGCACTCGTGGCCCGACGATTGCATCTAGCATGAAAGTGACTGTCGCCTCTAAGTGTTGACTTCTATGTTCACTTTTATATTTATATATATATATATATATATATATATTCATATATTTCCGTTTACTTGCTTTCCTGATAACTCTTAAAAACTTAAATGCAACGTCAATCGCCATCTTCTGTCTTCTTGAATCGCGTTCATCTTTTGTTCTTTCCTCGATCCTCCATATACTCATACTCTTTCGCTCTCACTCCCTTTCACCTCCTGCGTACTAGTGGCATTCCCTTGGAGCTGCTTGGAGTGAAATGATTGTTCAGGCTCAGAATGTTGTCAGAAAGAGCGATACAGATGCAGAAGGACGTGTACCTACGTTTCATAGACTACGCAAAGGCCTTCGACAAAGTACCCCGCAAGGATCTGCCGGAACTGCTCAGCAACCTCGATATATGATAGCAGACACGGAAAAGAAATTACAAATTCTCCTACAGACGGTAGCGATGGAGAGTAAGAAGAAAGGAGTAAGCATAAACTACAAGAAGACGGAGTGCATGGTCGACAGTAAGAGGGTGAGCCCGAAATGCGATCTGAAGGTCGGCAACACGAGAATCAAGCAGACGCGGAAATTTAAATATCTGGGAAGCTTTTTGACAAAGGACGGTAAGTGTAACACTGCGATCCGTAGGCGTATTGGGATGGCCAAGGACACATTCCAAAAGCCGAGCAGAGTATTACGAGACAGGAGGATATCTTTGGTAACAACGAAAAGAATACTGAACGGTTACGTGACATCTGTCCTTCTTTACGGCAGCGAATGCTGGCCTTTCCTCAAGGATGAAGAAGAAACAGAGATGTGGTTCTACAGAAGGATGCTGAGGATATCATGGACTGAGCGTGTGAGCAACGAAGAGGCCTTAGAGAGGTTGCAAACGAGGAGTTGTCTTATACTAAATATCAGGAAGAGTCAGCTGAAGTTTCTGGGACATATAATGAGGAAGGAGGGCTTGGAGAATCTGATACTCACGGTTCGAATAGCGGGAAAGAGAGACACGGGAAAACAACGCGTGACATACCTGGCGGTCTGATTTTGGTTTGTTTGTTTGAGGTTTTATGGCATATCAACCACTATGGGTTATTTAATGCCAGATCCAGTATTTACTAAATATATCAAAAACGTATAGCTGGCAACATCATTGTTTCAAAAACGTATAGCTGGCAACATCATTGTTTCAAAAACGTATCCCTGGCAACATCATTGTTTCAAAAACGTAAAGCTGGCAACATCATTGTTTAATTTTTTTCTTTCTACTGATTGACCCTAAGCCACTGCTTTCCATCACATTTTAGGGGTAAGGTGTTAGTATATTTAGTGTAGGGTTTGGGTGGGAAAGTTAATTGTAAGTTGTAGTTGTTTTGGGATGGGTTAGATGTTTTTTGGGCATGACATGACCAGCCGTTTGATCGGATCGACGGCCTTTTGGTTGGACGTAGTTTATCGTCATACCCAGGACGCGGATGTAGTTTATCGTCATACCCAGGACGCGGATGTAGTTTATCGTCATACCCAGGACGCGGATGTAGTTTATCGTCATACCCAGGACGTCTGGCGGTCTGAAGCAAATGGATGACAGATCGTGATCTGGGAGAGGAAGCGGAGGGAAGGAGCTTGCTGAGAGCTGCAAGGGAGAGAGAAAGGTGGAGAGCCATGATCGCCCACGTCCTGAAAGGACATGGCACATAAAAAGAAAGAAAGTTGGATGCAAAAGGGATACGTAGAATCAGCAAGAGACCGGCAAAATTTCTGGGACACCTAATGAGAGCTTGGGAAATTTGACATATTGAGGGCCAATGGGACAAGTGATGTCAACGGGTCACCTACCTGACAAGCTTATGTGTATAGCTACAACAGATAGGAAGTTGAGGAGAGCCATGATCGTTCACATACTGAAAGGAAGCGGCACCCAGGAGAAAAAAT
Organism: Acanthosepion esculentum; assembly: GCA_964036315.1. Taxonomy (NCBI): domain Eukaryota; kingdom Metazoa; phylum Mollusca; class Cephalopoda; order Sepiida; family Sepiidae; genus Acanthosepion; species Acanthosepion esculentum. The sequence continues at coordinate 5,400,337 of OZ038518.1, read as the reverse complement.
AGCCGGCTATGAACAGAATCTATGCTTCTGAGTGGGCACGGCCCTGTTGAATTAGATCTATTGTTGAAGCTGGTATGCTTTGTGTTTCCGGCGAAAACACAAGGATTCTCCCAAAATCTGTATATAAGTATTTTACGAAATGTCAACATTTGAAGGGCTGTCGGAAGTCGAATTTTGGATCGGGCATATAGTGAGGATCGAGCTCATTTCTCAGTAGTAATGTGAGCTGAGGTTCTGTTATTTGAAATCATGTTTTGACGCTGGAATACATTAACGAAGTCTGATTAAAGGCCACAATTTTAGAGCACTCGATAATGATATAAGACTAATTTACTAACTAAGGATACAAAGCGAGGT
>OZ038518.1:5269980-5397480 GCA_964036315.1 Acanthosepion esculentum | reverse complement strand
GGATAAATTATATAAAAATTGTCCGAATGTTCTTTTTTTCCGAGCGCTTTCGGCTATACATTTAGCCATTTTCAAGGATTATATTTCAACTGTTAGAATTAGAAATAGTTTGTTATGTGTATGTTTTATAAAGTGATTCATTTTTTTGTTTCAAAACACGGTCAAGATATTATGTCCATGTTCAAAGTTAATATTATTAAGTGTTGGTTTGTTTATTTTTATAAGTAAGGCTTCCATTATTTTTAGCCTTTTTTTGCAAGTGGATGATGCTATTATATTAGTGTTGTCAACAAGTATATTCCGAATAGTGTCCGGTAGGTCTCCATGAATATTTAAATGAGATCTAATTGAGCTATTGTCAGAAAGGTTTAGGGTTAATCTGCGTGTTAAACGATTTGTAGTGTGGCCTATATAATTATTTACGAAAGTTGATTCTTGAGGAATACAATTCCTTAATGGACATTTGAATTCGTAAATAATGTTTGCTCTATTTAATTTTGTTCTAGGAGGTGAATTATTATTTTTAACTATATATATATATATATATATATATATATATATATATATATATATAGAAAGGCACAGAAATTTAAACTGGTAAATGAATGCTGGCAATGTCCTCACAGATGAAGAAGAGCTAAGAGAAATCTGGTTCTACAGAAGGATGCTGTGAATACCATGAATTGAACTTGTGAGCAACGACGAAGCTTTAAGGAAAATGGTGGTGGGGGACGGGCACTTGTATTTAGAATCATAAAGAAACCGTTGAAATTCATAGGCACATAATGAGGAAAGAGGGCTTGGAAAATTTATCACACACACGACATACTGAAGGTAAGAAGGACAGAGGAAAATAGTGAATAACGCACGCGACGAACGTGTGCAAATGGTTGGCAGAACAGAGATTACTAGATATAGCTAAACGTGCGGGAAGTTATGGAGAGCCAGGATCGCCCACGTCCTGAAGGGACACGGCACAGAAATGGAGAAAAAAGAAATTCAAATTTATTTCAGGTATTCATCATCTATCTCAATATATAATAATTCCAGTCTATACCTTATCTATCTATCTATCTATCTATCTATCTATCTATCTATCTATCTATCTATCTATCTATCTATCTCATTCTGTCAACTTTCTATCTATCTATCTATCTATCTATCTATCTATCTACCCGTACTTATTTGTAAGTGTATGTAATCAGGCTGCTGGGGCAGAGATTAGATTAAAGACACCTTGCTCCATTTCTCTCTCTCTCGCTCTCTCTCTCTCTCTCTCTCTCTCCCTTTCCATATATATATATATATATATATATATATATATATAAGGAAACAACAGTAAATATATATATATATATATATATATATATATATATATATATATATTGAACAATAAAAAATATTAAAAAATTAAATTCTTCAGACACACTGGGTTGTATATTAAGATTCTTTCGTTTTTATTATTATTTCATTTAGATTCCTCGACTAGTTTCGGCCAACATGGCCATCATCAGGAAAAAAAATTCTGCTTGCTGGTAGCAGTGAACTACAGAAATGAATTTCTTGATGGAGAAAATTAACTTTTGTCTGTTGTTTTCATGTGCTTTTTTATTTTTTGAATTTTGGTCAGTCCTTGAGTTGGTCAAACAGTCTCTTTTAAAACTCAAACAGTCCCTTTATATATATATATATATGATAAAATATGGTAATCCGTATGGAATTTCCAGGAGGATATAGACCCAGGGAAAGCTCTATGTCAAAAGATAGAACAAAATTATTAACTAGCAGCATGGCCCGGCGTTGCCCGTGCTTGATTCAAAAATCGTACGACTCATACAGCAATCGCTATCACTTGACTTAAAATATTTTTGCCCTTCCTTGCTTTTAAAGGAGTGCCCTTTGCCGTGCTGATGTTGCTACATGCCTTACTTCTTGCCTATCTCACACTGCGAATTTTTTCTAAGCTCTATACTAAACATTAAATCTGTTACAAAAAAAGAACTAAACAAAATGAACACAAAACGATCAGCTTTAAAAAAGGACTGGTAACTGGAAAAACCGAATGAAAAAAGAATGTTAACAACAAATACTTTTTCACAGCCAACCCAGTTCTGCGGAATCAGAATCAACGTTGAGTTTAAGCAAGGGAATGATCCAATTGGAGTAAAGTGCCATGCAGATTTAAATTTTTCCCACTTGTGACGAATGCAGCTATCGATTTTTTTGCATGCTAGCATGCTAGTTAACATTCGTGTTAGTCAGCTGTTGGCTCTCCCGCTAGCCAATAGAATCTTCCTGCCTATTCGTGGCAGCCAGCTATAGGGTCTCACTCTGGTCAGTAGAAAATGGCCGCAAACTACATGAAAACTGCCGTAGAAGCATGAAAAAATCGATTATTTCCACTATCGATGGAAGTTGGGAAATGCAATGTCGGTGTTGGCCTTTTTACTAGCATGTAAATTTTGGTGCAAATCTGTCGAAAATTGCGACCGTGCATTCGTTACACACACGCGCACACACACACACACACACACGCACACACACACACACACACACATCCTACCTACATATATATATATATATATATATATATATATAGTAATGATAAAATATGGTAATTCGTATGGAATTTCCAGGAGGATTTAGATCCAGGGAAAGCTCTATGTCAAAAGTCAGGACAAAATTATTCTTAATTAAATAATATCAAACGCTTAAAATCCCATAGGTAATAATTTTTATTTCATGAGAGCTCTAAAAAAGTAGCTGTCAATCTTAAAGACCTACAAACAAATCACAAATGAGATGGGAAAAATATACCGGGTTAAAAGCAAGAGATATTGTTTTTTGGAAAGTGGGGAAAAGGCAACCTATTTTGACATACTGACCTCACACTTTATGACACACTGAGGTCAGTATTTGTAATTTGCTTGTAGATCTTGAAGATTGAGAGCTGCTGTTTTTTAGAACTTACATGAAACAAAAAAGTGTTTGATATTCTTTAATTAATAATAATAATAATAATAATAATAATAATAATAATGTTAATACATATATATATATATATATATATATATATATATATATATATATATATATGTATATATATATATATGTATGTATGTATGTATGTATGTATGTATATATAAATAAAAAGAAAGAACAGTAAGATATATAATCCGGGGTTCTTATAGATATTTTTATTTTTACACAATACTGCTCAATGTAAATTGAGAGAGCGTTAATATTATAAATTAACTGATTTAAAAATATGGATTTTTAGCTACACAGTAATAACCATGTTTCAAAAATGGAATCTAAAAGCTTCAAATTTAATTTTCGAATTATGAATTTTTGCCGAGCTTTTAAAACTGTAAATTAAAAAAAATAAGTTACTCCAAAATTCGCTTGACGAGGAAATGGAACTAATGTCTTTAATTTAATAACAAAATTAAATTCGAAGCTTTTAGCTTCCATTTTTGAAACATAGTTATTACTGTGTAGCGAAAAAACATATTTTAAATCAGTTAATTTATAACATATATATATATATATATATATATATATATATATATATATATATATATATATATATATATATATATATACATATATATCAGTGTATATATAAAGTCTTTTAAGAGATGTTTACCTTACGAAGAAATCATCAATATGTGCCGGGTATTTAAAAACATTGTAGTGTCAGAAGGAAATATTGTTGATATAGATTATAGGAGAGGAAGTTATGGGGAGCCATGATCGCACACCCCCTGAAGGGACACGGCATATAGATGGAGAAAAAAAGCAATGGATTCATACCTTTCCCAATGTCATTAGTGTGAAAGTAAACATAATATTAAGAATAATAGAAGATAGGATAAAGAGATAAAGAAAAAGAGGTTAGTCTATCGTAATTTGGTCTCTCAAAATAGGGAACTCGCATGATACACGAGATACATAATAAAATCATGTTTTATAAGTGAAACTATTGGAGGCGGGGGGGCACTTTACGGGAAATCGCGTGTTACACGAACATATACGGTAAATATTGTCCGTCTTTTAGATGAAGAAGACATTTGAGGCGATAGAAATGTGCTTTTACAGAAGAATGTTGAAAATAGCACGTGATTAACGAGGCGTGAGTGAGGGTTGCTGCTCTTAAAGCAATAACTTTCATATGAGTCATTAACATATTCAACATTATTGGAACGCTCAAATTTCTTCTTTGTACAGTCGATCTTATTATCATGATTAATTTCAGAGCTATCATTATTAACTCTTACAGTCTCCAGAGGCTCAAATGAAGTCTTTTTATACCTGCTGTTAGAGATGTGTCATTAACATATTCAACATTATTGGAACGCTCAAATTTCTTCTTTGTACAGTCGATGCTATTATCATGATTAATTTCAGAGCTATCATTATTAACTCTTACAGTCTCCAGAGGCTCAAATGAAGTCTTTTTATACCGCAGTTAGAGATGTGTCATTAACATATTCAACATTATTGGAACGCTCAAATTTCTTCTTTGTACAGTCGATCTTATTATCATGATTAATTTCAGAGCTATCATTATTAACTCTTACAGTCTCCAGAGGCTCAAATGAAGTCTTTTTATACCGCAGTTAGAGATGTGTCATTAACATATTCAACATTATTGGAACGCTCAAAATTCGTCTTTGTACAGTCGATGCTATTATCATGATTAATTTCAGAGCTATCATTATTAACTCTTACAGTCTCCAGAGGCTCAAATGAAGTCTTTTTATACCGCAGTTAGAGATGTGTCATTAACATATTTACATTATTGGAACGCTCAAATTTCTTCTTTGTACAGTCGATGCTATTATCATGATTAATTTCAGAGCTATCCTTATTAACTCTTACAGTCTCCAGAGGCTCAAATGAAGTCTTTTTATACCTGCTGTTAGAGATGTGTCATTAACATTCAACATTATTGGAACGATCAAATTTCTTCTTTGTACAGTCGATGCTATTATCATGATTAATTTCAGAGCTATCATTATTAACTCTTACAGTCTCCAGAGGCTCAAATGAAGTCTTTTTATACCTGCTGTTAGAGATGTGTCATCAACATATTCAACATTATTGGAACGCTCAAATTTCTTCTTTGTACAGTCGATGCTATTATCATGATTAATTTCAGAGCTATCATTATTAACTCTTACAGTCTCCAGAGGCTCAAATGAAGTCTTTTTATACCGCAGTTAGAGATGTGTCATTAACATATTCAACATTATTGGAACGCTCAAATTTCTTCTTTGTACAGTCGATGCTATTATCATGATTAATTTCAGAGCTATCATTATTTACTCTTACAGTCTCCAGAGGCTCAAATGAAGTCTTTTTATACCTGCTGTTAGAGATGTGTCATTAACATATTAAACATTATTGGAACGCTCAAATTTCTTCTTTGTACAGTCGATCTTATTATCATGATTAATTTCAGAGCTATCATTATTAACGCTTACAGTCTCCAGAGGCTCAAATGAAGTCTTTTTATACCGCTGTTAGAGATGTGTCATTAACATATTCAACATTATTGGAACGCTCAAATTTCTTCGTTGTACAGTCGATGCTATTATCATGATTAATTTCAGAGCTATCATTATTAACTCTTACAGTCTCCAGAGGCTCAAATGAAGTCTTTTTATACCTGCTGTTAGAGATGTGTCATTAACATATTCAACATTATTGGAACGCTCAAATTTCTTCTTTGTACAGTCGATCTTATTATCATGATTAATTTCAGAGCTATCGTTATTAACTCTTACAGTCTCCAGAGGCTCAAATGAAGTCTTTTTATACCTGCTGTTAGAGATGTGCCATTAACATATTCAACATTATTGGAACGCTCAAATTTCTTCTTTGTAGAGTCGATCTTATTATCATGATTAATTTCAGAGCTATCATTATTAACTCTTACAGTCTCCAGGGGCTCAAATGAAGTCTTTTTATACCGCAGTTAGAGATGTGTCATTAACATATTCAACATTATTGGAACGCTCAAATTTCTTCTTTGTACAGTCGATCTTATTATCATGATTAATTTCAGAGCTATCATTATTAACTCTTACAGTCTCCAGAGGCTCAAATGAAGTCTTTTTATACCTGCTGTTAGAGATGTGTCATTAACATATTCAACATTATTGGAACGCTCAAATTTCTTCTTTGTACAGTCGATGCTATTATCATGATTAATTTCAGAGCTATCATTATTAACTCTTACAGTCTCCAGAGGCTTAAATGAAGTCTTTTTATACCTGCTGTTAGAGATGTGTCATTAACATATTCAACATTATTGGAACGCTCAAATTTCTTCTTTTTACAGTCGATCTTATTATCATGATTATTTTCACAGCTATCATTATTAACACTTACAGTCTCCAGAGGCTCAAATGAAGTCTTTTTGTACCTGCTGTTAGAGATGTGTCATTAACATATTCAACATTATTGGAACGCTCAAATTTCTTCTTTGTACAGTCGATCTTATTATCATGATTAATTTCAGAGCTATCATTATTAACTCTTACAGTCTCCAGAGGCTCAAATGAAGTCTTTTTTATACCTGCTGTTAGAGATGTGTCATTAACATATTCCACATTATTGGAACGCTCAAATTTCTTCTTTGTACAGTCGATGCTATTATCATGATTAATTTCAGAGCTATCATTATTAACTCTTACAGTCTCCAGAGGCTCAAATGAAGTCTTTTTATACCTGCTGTTAGAGATGTGCCATTAACATATTCAACATTATTGGAACGCTCAAATTTCTTCTTTGTAGAGTCGATCTTATTATCATGATTAATTTCAGAGCTATCATTATTAACTCTTACAGTCTCCAGAGGCTCAAATGAAGTCTTTTTATACCTGCTGTTAGAGATGTGTCATTAACTTATTCCACATTATTGGAACGCTGAAATTTCTTCTTTGTACAGTCGATCTTATCAGGATAAATTTCAGAGCTATCATTATTAACTCTTACAGACTCCAGAGGCTCAAATGAAGTCTTTTTATACCTGCTGTTAGAGATGTGTCATTAACATATTCAACATTATTGGAACGCTGAAATTTCTTCTCTGTACAGTCGATGCTATTATCATGATTAATTTCAGAGCTATCATTATTAACTCTTACAGTCTCCAGAGGCTCAAATGAAGTCTTTTTATACCGCAGTGAGAGATGTGTCATTAATATATTCAACATTATTGGAACGCTCAAATTTCTTCTTTGTACAGTCGATGCTATTATCATGATTAATTTCAGAGCTATCATTATTAACTCTTACAGTCTCCAGAGGCTCAAATGAAGTCTTTTTATACCGCAGTTAGAGATGTGTCATTAACATATTCAACATTATTGGAACGCTCAAATTTCTTCTTTGTACAGTCGATCTTATTATCATGATTAATTTCAGAGCTATCATTATTAACTCTTACAGTCTCCAGAGGCTCAAATGAAGTCTTTTTATACCTGCTGTTAGAGATGTGTCATTAACATATTCCACATTATTGGAACGCTCAAATTTCTTCTTTGTACAGTCGATCTTATTATCATGATTAATTTCAGAGCTATCATTATTAACTCTTACAGTCTCCAGAGGCTCAAATGAAGTCTTTTTATACCTGCTGTTAGAGATGTGTCATTAACATATTCAACATTATTGGAACGCTCAAATTTCTTCTTTGTACAGTCGATGCTATTATCATGATTAATTTCAGAGCTATCATTATTAACTCTTACAGTCTCCAGAGGCTCAAATGAAGTGTTTTTATACCGCAGTTAGTGATGTGTCATTAACATATTCAACATTATTGGAACGCTCAAATTTCTTCTTTGTACAGTCGATGCTATTATCATGATTAATTTCAGAGCTATCATTATTTACTCTTACAGTCTCCAGAGGCTCAAATGAAGTCTTTTTATACCTGCTGTTAGAGATGTGTCATTAACATATTAAACATTATTGGAACGCTCAAATTTCTTCTTTGTACAGTCGATCTTATTATCATGATTAATTTCAGAGCTATCATTATTAACGCTTACAGTCTCCAGAGGCTCAAATGAAGTCTTTTTATACCGCTGTTAGAGATGTGTCATTAACATATTCAACATTATTGGAACGCTCAAATTTCTTCGTTGTACAGTCGATGCTATTATCATGATTAATTTCAGAGCTATCATTATTAACTCTTACAGTCTCCAGAGGCTCAAATGAAGTCTTTTTATACCTGCTGTTAGAGATGTGTCATTAACATATTCAACATTATTGGAACGCTCAAATTTCTTCTTTGTACAGTCGATCTTATTATCATGATTAATTTCAGAGCTATCGTTATTAACTCTTACAGTCTCCAGAGGCTCAAATGAAGTCTTTTTATACCTGCTGTTAGAGATGTGCCATTAACATATTCAACATTATTGGAACGCTCAAATTTCTTCTTTGTAGAGTCGATCTTATTATCATGATTAATTTCAGAGCTATCATTATTAACTCTTACAGTCTCCAGAGGCTCAAATGAAGTCTTTTTATACCGCAGTTAGAGATGTGTCATTAACATATTCAACATTATTGGAACGCTCAAATTTCTTCTTTGTACAGTCGATCTTATTATCATGATTAATTTCAGAGCTATCATTATTAACTCTTACAGTCTCCAGAGGCTCAAATGAAGTCTTTTTATACCTGCTGTTAGAGATGTGTCATTAACATATTCAACATTATTGGAACGCTCAAATTTCTTCTTTGTACAGTCGATGCTATTATCATGATTAATTTCAGAGCTATCATTATTAACTCTTACAGTCTCCAGAGGCTTAAATGAAGTCTTTTTATACCTGCTGTTAGAGATGTGTCATTAACATATTCAACATTATTGGAACGCTCAAATTTCTTCTTTTTACAGTCGATCTTATTATCATGATTATTTTCACAGCTATCATTATTAACTCTTACAGTCTCCAGAGGCTCAAATGAAGTCTTTTTGTACCTGCTGTTAGAGATGTGTCATTAACATATTCAACATTATTGGAACGCTCAAATTTCTTCTTTGTAGAGTCGATCTTATTATCATGATTAATTTCAGAGCTATCATTATTAACTCTTACAGTCTCCAGAGGCTCAAATGAAGTCTTTTTTATACCTGCTGTTAGAGATGTGTCATTAACATATTCCACATTATTGGAACGCTCAAATTTCTTCTTTGTACAGTCGATGCTATTATCATGATTAATTTCAGAGCTATCATTATTAACTCTTACAGTCTCCAGAGGCTCAAATGAAGTCTTTTTATACCTGCTGTTAGAGATGTGCCATTAACATATTCAACATTATTGGAACGCTCAAATTTCTTCTTTGTAGAGTCGATCTTATTATCATGATTAATTTCAGAGCTATCATTATTAACTCTTACAGTCTCCAGAGGCTCAAATGAAGTCTTTTTATACCTGCTGTTAGAGATGTGTCATTAACTTATTCCACATTATTGGAACGCTGAAATTTCTTCTTTGTACAGTCGATCTTATCAGGATAAATTTCAGAGCTATCATTATTAACTCTTACAGACTCCAGAGGCTCAAATGAAGTCTTTTTATACCTGCTGTTAGAGATGTGTCATTAACATATTCAACATTATTGGAACGCTGAAATTTCTTCTCTGTACAGTCGATGCTATTATCATGATTAATTTCAGAGCTATCATTATTAACTCTTACAGTCTCCAGAGGCTCAAATGAAGTGTTTTTATACCGCAGTTAGTGATGTGTCATTAACATATTCAACATTATTGGAACGCTCAAATTTCTTCTTTGTACAGTTGATACTATTTTCATGATTAATTTCAGAGCTATCGTTATTAACTCTTACAGTCTCCAGAGGCTCAAATGAAGTCTTTTTATACCGCAGTTAGAGATGTGTCATTAACATATTCAACATTATTGGAACGCTCAAATTTCTTCTTTGTACAGTCGATCTTATTATCATGATTATTTTCAGAGCTATCATTATTAACTCTTACAGTCTCCAGAGGCTCAAATGAAGTCTTTTTATACCTGCTGTTAGAGATGTGTCATTAACGTATTCAACATTATTGGAACGCTCAAATTTCTTCTTTGTACAGTCGATGCTATTATCATGATTAATTTCAGAGCTATCATTTTTAACTCTTACAGTCTCCAGAGGCTCAAATGAAGTCTTTTTTATACCTGCTGTTAGAGATGTGTCATTAACATATTCAGCATTATTGGAACGCTCAAATTTCTTCTTTGTACAGTCGATGCTATTATCATGATTAGTTTCAGAGCTATCATTATTAACTCTTACAGTCTCCAGAGGCTCAAATGAAGTCTTTTTATACCACAGTTAGAGATGTGTCATTAACATATTCAACATTATTGGAACGCTCAAATTTCTTCTTTGTACAGTCGATCTTATTATCATGATTAATTTCAGAGCTATCATTATTAACTCTTACAGTCTCCAGAGGCTCAAATGAAGTCTTTTTATACCTGCTGTTAGGGATGTGTCATTAACATATTCAACATTATTTGAACGCTCAAATTTCTTCTTTGTACAGTCGATCTTATTATCATGATTAATTTCAGAGCTATAATTATTATCTCTTATAGTCTCCAGAGGCTCAAATGAAGTCTTTTTATACCAGCTGTTAGAGATGTGTCATTAACATATTCAACCTTATTGGAACGCTCAAATTTCTTCTTTGTACAGTCGATGCTATTATCATGATTATTTTCACAGCTATCATTATTAACTCTTACAGTCTCCAGAGGCTCAAATGAAGTCTTTTTATACCTGCTGTTAGAGATGTGTCATTAACATATTCAACATTATTGGAACGCTCAAATTTCTTCTCTGTACAGTCGATGCTATTATCATGATTATTTTCACAGCTATCATTATTAACTCTTACAGTCTCCAGAGGCTCAAATGAAGTCTTTTTATAACTGCTGTTATAGATGTGTCATCTGTCGCCCAGTTCACACTACTCCATCTTGTTTTTGAACAGAAGTAATGGTTTACCTACATCAAACTGACCTTATGTCACATCCTGCCTGCATTGGTCGGTAAGTTTCCCGGCCTTTGGGCTAAGATCAAAGTGTAGCATCTGTTCTGATCAACCTAATCTGATTCTTAATCTCGATTCTATATTCCCTTCTAATGTCTACTTCAACTCTATACTGCTAACGTATCCGCCTAAACACTGGAATTTTATTTTTTTACTCAATAGGAATAGATAGGGTCGCCTATAGTTCGCTTCACACTCCTCTCCGATTTTTTAGCAGGAATACATCTTCATCCTTTGTCTCCTATTTAGGATTAGGATTCTGGTTCCTCCTAAAGTTTTCTCATTCGGTTTCATTTCCAGTAGCCACCTTGTATCTTAGTGGCATTATCACCTTGCTTGCGAGTGGATTGATTAAAATAGAAATATATATACGAGCAATTTACTGAATTCACTCTCCCCATTATGGATCACAATAAAATTAGTAAACTGATGTAGACGCGGGAATAACTGCCACAGTTTTCATTAAAAATCCTCGATGGAAACATTCTAAAATCAGTCTAAAATAACCACCACTAGTTTCTATGTTCATCCTTACAATCATTCACTGTTCTGATGGCATTTTAGATCGTTTTAGTATAGTTCGTTTCAACCTGTTCAATACAGAACAGATCCCGTATGAGAATGGACATTGGCATTTAAAAGGTGAACGCACTCTGGTATTTTAAAGAACGACGTAATTTTCAAAGGAGAACGAGAACTTAAGAAGAACGGAACTTTGTATTTAAAAGGAGAACGGAACTTGGCATTTAATAGGAGAACATGTTCTGATTTTTACAAGAAATCCCCGTCTTACGAACATTTCTCTTAATAACTTAAAAATAATTTAACAGACGATTTTTAGCGATTGTCTTGCTCGTATTCCCGCCGTTCCATCCGCTGCGTCTGAAAAAATGTCGATTTCATCGCTTGTCAGTCTTTTGAGTAAGATCAAAGCGTAGTATCTGCCCTCGGGCGGTTAAACTATATTTCATTTCTCAGTTGTGTCTCTTTCTTCGGACGGAGCTCAACTGAATATATTATTAAGAGGTGTCCGGTCAGGGGAAACAGCAGTACCCCACTCATTGGGGTAGGTATCAGTAGTAATAACGATAGTTTACGGGGGCTGGGCTATTTTTGGATCTGGCCCTGTCACATGCGCTCGGGCTACCCACATTAAACTGACCTTTTGTCACATCCTGCCTGCATTGGTCTGTAAGCTTCCCGGACTTTTGGCTAAGATCAAAGTGTAGAATCTGTTCTTATCAGTCTAATCTGATTCTCTCTCTTCACTTCTATATTCTCTTCTTAATTTCTTTCATTTTTCCACTGAAACCAAGTAGTGTCCCTCTCTTTTCATGCGATGAAAGCGGAATAGTTCATTATTTATTAGGTATTGGCAGGGCGCAACTACCGATGGGAGGGACAAACACAATTATAGTAGGATTATTATTATTATTATTATTGGCATTATTATTATTATTATTATTATTATTATTATTATTATTATTATTATTATTATTATTTTCTTTGATATCTGGCGTTTACACATTTCTTTCCGGGTCCCGCCCAGGGACCTAAGGTTAGAAATGGCATCATGACACTTTCCACTGAAAAAAAAAAATATTACATAGATAAAGCCCTTCGTAAAGTGTGGGCTGTACTTGTCAGAACAATTTTTAGTATCTCTTTGAGGCATGAACTTCCAGGGATCCCTTCAATTAGTCTACTGGAATCTTTTCCAACCAATCCTAAGGCTCCAACTACAGCAGGGATTGTTGATGTTCCCATGTGCCACATTTTTGAGATTTCTATTTCAAGGTCCTTGTATTTTGACAGCTTTTCGAATATCTTCAAAGATAGATTGCCGTCTACATGGACTGCCATATCAATAAGGTGGCACTTATTTTGTTTGTGGTCTTTAATAACAATGTCTGGACGATTGGCTTTGATTGTTCTGTCAGTGTGTATTGTGTAGTCCCATAGAATTGTAACAGGTCCTATCTCCGTAACCGGGTCTGGGTGGTGTTCGTACCAGTTTCTTTCAGTTTCCTTCCCGTAGGAGTTTCAAATTTTCTAGTGCAGATATTGGCCCACTCGGTCATGCCGGGTTTTATATTCAGTGGGCGCCAATATCGTGCAACCTGATACAAGATGATCAATGGTTTCTGGATATTTATCACATAATCTGCATTTTGGACTAACACAGTATTTTAGTATATGTGCTTGATAATTCCTAGTTAACAAGCATTGGTCCTGTGCAGCAAGGATAAAACCTTCAGTTTCAGCTTTCAACCCTGCACTACGTAGCCACTTGTTTGGTACGGGCAGAGTATTGGTCATGAAGCGGTTTATCTTGCCATTGTTTCTGTATGTTATCGGTTGCATCTGTCTTTGCTTTCTTTTTTAAGTATTTTGCAGCTTCAGCCGGTTTACCGTGTTGTACTTGTATTTCTGCGTCCATCTGACACTCTTTATTATTATTATTATTATTATTATTATTATTATTATTATTATTATTATTCATTTTCCTCACTGAAACCAAGCAGCGTTTTTGCCCTCTTTCCACACGACCAAAAGGGAATAGTCCATTATTTATGAGGCTTTGGCAGGACGTAACGGTTGTGAGAAGTAACGAAGGGCGGAACAAGCATAATTGTAATAGGCTAATTCTGATATTTTAAAGGAGAATGGTCTGTGGATTTTCAAAAGACAACCGACTTTGGTATTTAGAAGGAGCTACTGATCTTGGCGTTACAAAAGACAACTAGCCCTGACACTAAAAAGAATAGATATTTAAGTTCAAAAGGAGGACAGATTCTGTTATTTAAAAGCAAAATGGACATTTGTATCTATAAGGTGGAAAAACGCCCTGGTATTTAAAAAGATAACTTTATGAATTCAAGCGCAGTACTAGATTGGCGGCAAGGTCTCATCATTTTACCGTTCAAATGACTAGACGTAACTGTAAGTTCTAAACCGCATTTAAATTTTTGCAGATTAAAGTTGGCTGGCAAGTATGGGGCTGGAAGGGAATTTCACAAGCGAGAAGTGCGAGAGAAGAAACTGTTAGCATAGAACTTACGGTACATTTAGCCAGTCTAGTACTAAGCTTAAATTTAAAAAAATGTCTAGGTACCATAGTGAAAAGTTCATCCGAACACTTACTATGAAAGTATTTATAGAAAAGTCACCGAAAGGCAACCTTACGGCGGTGGGAAAGTGTCTGAAGCCGAGCCGCCAGATCAGGACCGATAATATTGCTGATTCTTCTTTGGATCTTATCAAGGAGCTCAAGGTAAATAGCAGAGGTGGTTGGAATGTCGAACTCAACCCTTTATTTCGCTCACTGGGGTAGACTGTTCTAATTCCACGTGCCATATTTAATGGATGTCAGTTATCAGTTATCTCCTGTTAATTCCCCTCTGAAAGTTCTCCACTGCCTTAACCGGGTATTGAACTCACACTCTTTAGGTCCTGTAACTGGATCTATTATCCACTGTGCCATGTGACTAGGCTAAGAAATATGAAAAATCCAAGAGCGGTCCGCAACAGAGAACTCACTATAATTGCTTTAGTTATAAAGAGAAATCACTTGTTGATAACAGAGTTTTATTGTGTCTCAAAGACGGAAATAATTGATCCGTGTATACAATCAACATTATTATACTATCAACCAGGATTGCACTTTGTTAAAAATGGAGAATAAGCAGTTTCCAAGAAAAGGCCAATCAAAGATTAGGCTTTGATTGGTTAATATTTGGCGTCTGTTCTTTTCTTAACCGAAAAGAATTGTGGGTAACACAAAATCTGTTCTTTCTGAAAAAGAAAAAGAAAAGAAACAAGAAAAGTCAATTATGTTTTTATTCGTTTGTAGAGACGAACCCAAGGCATTTAATTCAGAATTCCAATAGTCTGTGGATCCGAAGAAAAATTCCTTTGTACTGCTATAGACCAGCAAAGCTCATCATTCTATCTAGTTTATATTTTACTAGCAATGGTACCAGGACGTTGCGAGGGGACAATCTCCTATTTCTTTGCTATGCTAGTCTTTTCGTTGTTTGAGAGAGCCGTGCGTACCGTTATAGGCATGCACAGAAGGCGAGTATCTCCAGGGTGGAAATAATGACTGATGTCTTAAGGTATCCGTGAGTTTCACGTGACATCCCGTTGGTGACAGTCAGTTGTTTCTGCTTAGCATCTGACAGTGACGGATGCGGTCACCGGTGTGCGGGTTGGTTGACAACGATGACCCGAATAATTCGCATACAACATAAATAGGACCCTAAGGCATACATGCCAGGGCAGTTTCGTGCCCCTCTTGGGGACGTTACAATTAAAACTTTCATCTTTATTCGCCACCCCCAATTTCTTGAACTCGGATAACCGATTTCAGTTTTCGCTCATCTTACAGGAAAAATGCCTTTTCATAAAAAAAAAACAAAAAAAAAAAAAACACAAAGTAGTCTGGGTTTACGTTTGTGCCACATCTGCGACATATAGTGTTTACATTGCACAAATAATGAAAGTACTGTTGCTTCCTGACGGACAAAAATTATTAATTTGACACAGTTTTCTCTTCTTTATTCTGCGGCAGATGGCAGGCCAGATAATTAAACTTTTACTCCCTTACCTCCAGGGTCGATCGTTCGAATTCTCATTGGATTACGTCCACACACAAAAATATCTCATCATCGCGACCAACACGTTCAGAAATAGCTAAACTATGTTATACAATGTTCTCATATCAGTGACTAAAAATGACTTTGACTTGGTGTTCTGTTCGTGCGTTAGCCTTGTCTGACTGTCGCTCTTTTATATATGTGTTCGTTAGGGTTAAAAAAAGGCATCACAAAGCCACACTGGGATTACAATATGGCAAACGAAATTATTTGAGATACAACGATATAAGCATAGACAAAAAAGATAAATTGCTTTAGTGTACATTCAAGAGAAATGATTGTACAGTGGAACCTCGATTCACGAATTTAATTCGTTCCTGAAGGCCGTTCGTAAACCGAGATGTTCGTAAACCGAAATGTTCGTAACCCGAAACTATTTTCCCAATAAGAATCAATGTAGAGAAAAAAAGGCCACAGTACAATAAAATTCGAAAAAAAAGAAAAAAAAAGAAGCTCAACGCAACGCACGAATGTAGACAACACGGCGGTCGACTCAGAAATGATTCCGTTCGGGTTAACTCGGTTCGGGTCGGTTCGGGTCGGTTCGGCTCGGTTCGGGTCGGTCGGGTCGGTTCGGGTCGGTTCGGGTCAGTTCGGGTCGGTTCGGCAATGTTGTTCGAGAACCGAAATTTTGTTCGATAACCGAGGCATTTTCATCTCGAATTTTCTGTTCAAAAACCGATTTGTTCGACATGTGAGACGTAACTCCAGATAACGGATTTAAAATATATATTTATATTCGATTCGTTCTCATTTCATATATATATATATATATATATATATATATATATATATATATATATATATATATATATATATATGTACATATATATATATATACAGAGAGAGAAAGAGAGAGAGAGAGAGAGAGAGAGAGAGTGAAACTACGAATTTAATTCGTTCCTAAAGGCTGTTCGTAACCCGAAATGTTCGTAACCCGAAAGTATTTTTCCAATAAGAATCAATGTAGAGGAAAAAAAGTCACAGTACAATAAAATTTGAAAAAAAAAAAGAATGTATATACAACACGGCGGTCGATTGAGAAATGATTCCATTCGAGTTAACTCGTTTCGGCTCGGTTCGGCTCGGACGTCTCGGTTCGGCTCGGTCCGGCTCGGTTCGGCTCGGTCCGGCAATGTTGTTCGAGAACCAGAAATTTGTTCGATAACCGAGGCATTTTTATCTCAAATTTTCTGTTCGAAAACCGAAACTATTTTTCCAATAGGAATCAATGTAGAGACAAAAAAGTCACAGTACAATAAAACTGAAAAAGAAAATCACGTTACAACACACGAATGTATACAACACGGCGGTCGACTCAGAAACGATTCCATTCGGGTTAACTCGGGTCGGCGATGTCCGAGAACTGAAATTTGTTCGATAACCGAAGCATTTTCGCCTCGAATTTTCTGTTCGAAAATGTGAGACGTTCAAAAACAGAGGTTTCTCTGTATATTTTTTCTTCACAGTTACAGCGAAAGAAAAAGGAAAAAATATCTATGTAGGCCCCTGCAACGATTCTGTAAAATAATGTCTGTTTCCCATGACTACCACAGTTACACTATTACAGCCATCTTAACAAATTTCGCGTAGGTGATAAAGGAAGTGAACACAGAATAGGCCGCGCTAGAGGTAGTTTCACCCAATACCGCAAGTTGCCACAGAACCAAAACATTAACCTTAAAACTCGAGCCATGTTCCTAAATAGCCTCGTCAGATCAAGACTTTCATATTGTTATCAAACATAGCGTTAAAGCCGTTCAGAAATATCTAAACTCTCAGCTGTAGACAACTGCTTCCTAAGATCAATGGTTAAAAAGGACTTTGTGTAAGTGAATCTTGTGGGTCTTGGTGAAGACCATCCTTCTTTCAACTTTCTTGACGAGCGCTACACAATCACAAAGAACTGTACCAAATAACAGAAACCATCTTATGGGGAATTACGACGGCAGCAACAGTTTAAATGGATATAAAAGTCAGTTGTGTGCCATGCCTGATACACGCTTAGGCGATCATGTATCTTTCGATACATGACTGACGAGGCAGATTTTTTTCCCGCAGCAGGTTGCCATTTCTTTTTGTTGTAGACCAGTTGCCATCCAAGGGTATAGTACCCGGTTTGTCCTGCTATTTACCCAAAATTGGGTGGGGGGAGAAGAAGAGGATTCATACCTTTCCCAAAGGTATTAGCACGTCAGTCAGTCAGTTATGTGTCATACGTGATACACGCTTAGGCGATCATGTATCTTTCGATACATGACTGATGAGGTAGATTTTTTTCCCGCAGTTGGTTGCCATTTCTTTCTGCAGTAGACAAGTTGCCATCCAAGGCTATAGAACCCTGTCTGCCCTGCTATTTAACCATAGCTGGAGGGAGAAGAAGAGGATTCATACCTTTCCCAAGGGTATTAGCACGCCAGTCAGTCAGTTATGTACCATGTGTGATAGACACTTAGGCGATCATGTATCTTTCAATACATGACTGATGGGGCAGATTTTTTTCCCGCAGTAGGTTTCCATTTCTTTCTGCTATATACCAGTTGCAATCAAAGGCTATAGAACCCAGTCTGTCCTGCTATTTATACATAGCTGGGAGAGAAAAAGAGGATTCATACCTTTCCCAAGGGTATTAACATGTAAGTGAATGTAACGGATTCGATTGGAATTCGAACTCGGCTCTCCGACTCCTCTATCCGAGCCTCTATCCATTATTCCACCACTCCCCCGCCCTATGTACATTACCTATGTGCGTTACTGATGGAAAATTTGGGGCCACCCTGAATTGTTTCTTTGCGTTCATAAAAAAGGCTAATTTTGCCTATTTGGATAAATAAATTCACGTATTATGTATATAGACAGACCTTTATGTAAAATTCAAATACATAAGCATAATAAATTTATTTCCATAAGCTTTGGAAATTTTGATACAACCTGATACATTTTTTGAACTCTAGAGCAGAAATTTACAAATATTTCAACTCCATTACCCGATAAATGTTCAATTCCATCTAGATTAATAATATGTTTAGAATTAATTTTCAAAATCCTTTAAAATGCCAAGAACTAAACAGATTAATATTGAAATGATACACGCTTAGGTAACCATGTATCTTTCGATACATGACTGACGAGGCATACAAACATGCAAAAAATAAATACACTCTCAGTAAATTTCTTTTTTCCTCCCGGAGTTTGTTTTTTCTGTTTTCTTTTAGAATTTGTAGGTCTGATGAATTGGATCGTATTTACGATTCCAATGGAATAAATTATGACCATGGAATATTAGTGTTTAAGTCTTTTTATTATATCCTTACTCTGTCCTAGACATTGAGTTCTACCTGGATTCTATCCTCTTGGAATTATTTTTTTATACACATATGTATGTGTATGTATGTATATTTATTTATATATTTTAGATATAAATTTCATATGTATGTGTATATTTACCACTAATATTACATATATATATATATATATATATATATATATATATATATATATATATATATATATATATATATATATATATATATGTATTGTACACGTAATTGATTCTAGTAATAATAATTATTAAAACTGATCCACAGAGATCTAGATGTTTTTATTTTAACAGAGCACATGTATTTTTTACAGCAAAAAAACAGAAATTACCTCAACATCGGAATAGGCTATTTCAGACAGTTCCTCAACGGCTTTCCTCAGCCACTAAAGTATATATATATATATATATATATATATATATATATATATATATATATATATATATATGTATATATATATATATATATATATATATATATATATATATATATATATATATATATATACTTTGAATATACGCTCTTTAGCGCTAGAGAGCGTTGTCAGTGATGTCCTGATTTGGATCATTGGGCAGATTCGGGTCTTTCAAACATCATACTGACTTCACCAAGTCGACGCCCCTCCCACAGAGCTGGTCAGTCTCTGATCCGTCCTCTAAATTACCACCTGTGGAGACTAACTTATATTAGGCAAACCATAACCCGCTATCACGCATTCGACTCCATTACCTGATAATTGTTCAATTCCATCTAGAGTAATATGTGATTAGAATTAATTTTCAAAATCCTTTAAAATGCCAAGAACTAAACAGATTAATATTGAAATTGCATACAAACATGCAAAAAATAAATTTATTTCTTTAAAAACATGAAACATGGTTCCTTTTGTAAGTGCAGAGAAAAAAGATACTTATGACCAGAAGATTCTCTCTGTCTTTTCTATAAATATTTTCTTGGCATCCGAGCTATTTTCACTGGTACACTGACTGCATGAATTTAAGCGTGCTACTAGGTTTGCATCTCGGAGTCAGCCATTCACTGTTGAAAGAGTTAAATCTAACAACCTCTTCTATTTCAACAGCTTCTTCTTTCGCACTTCCCGACAGTGGAACTCCCTTCCTCTTACTTTCTTCCTTGATAGCTGGAATCTTCAGATATTCAAATGTAATGGCAATCGACAATTTATGATGACTTGATCCGGATTCCCGTCTTTCCTTCACTCAAACACCGCTCTTTACTCTTACTCTCACTCTCTGTAACCCCTTGCGTGCTAGCGCCACTCCCGCTTTGTTTGTGGCGAAATGGTTATATATATATATATATATATATATATATATATATATGCAAATCGAAATATGGCTTTTGAAATGTGTTATTGATAACAGAGGCAATCTTATGAGGCGTGTAGTCGTTATATCTATTATCAATAACACATTTCAAAGAACATTTTTCGATTTGATTTTTTTTCGTCTCGGATGCTACATGAATTATAACAAAAAGAAAATAGCTTCCATGCCTGATGATGACTGGAGGACCCGTCGAAAGTACTTGCATATTTAAGGAAGACCTAATACAGTTTATAATATACATACATACATATATACATACATAAATACATACATACATATATATATATATATATATATATATATATATATATATAATATCTATCTATCTATCTAACTATCTATCTATCTATCTATCTATCTATATATATATATATATATGTGTATGTGAGTGTTTGTGTAATATATATATATACATATATATATATATATATATATATATATATATATATATATATATATATATTCACTACCGATAAAAAATTGTGACCACCCTAAATTGTTTCTCTGCGTTCATTAAAAAGGCTAATTTTGCATATTTGGATAAATACATTCACCTATTATGTATATAGACAAACCTTTATATAACATTCAAATACACTTTTCTACAAGCATAATAAATTTATTTGCATAAGCTTTGGAAATTTTGTTACTATCTGATAACTTTTCAGAACTGTAGAGCAGAAATATACAAATATTTCAACTCCATTACCTGGTAAATATTCAATTCCATGTAGATTTATGCGTGACTGGAATTTATTTTCAAGAACCTTTGAATATACGCTCTTTAGCGCTAGAGGGCGTCGTCAGTGATATTCTGATTTGGATCATTGGGCATTTTCAGGTCTTTCAAACATCATGCTGCCTTCACCAAGTCGAACCCCCTCCCACAGATCTGGCCAGTCTCTGATCCTCACTCTAAATTAACAGCCTGTAGAGACTGACTTATATTAGGCAAACCGTAACCCACTATCACGCATCTGATTGGGTGTTGACCAACAGCCAATCAAAATGGTGTGAGTCCTATTTAAATTGTTTATGGGGGATTTCTTTCTTCTTTTTTTTTTAAATGCTAAGAACTAAACAGATTAGTATTGAAAAGAGAGCCAAATGGAAATTCTTTCTATAGACGGGTATTCCGAACGTCAGATTTCTCGAAAATTATGAATATAAAAATTCAAATGCATGTTTTGCTTGCAGTGAGATGAGAAAGCGGTGCAAATCTTGACAGAAATTATTAAATTATTGTATAATTACATGCAAACATAGAAAATATAATTTTTTTTCTTTTGAGACTTGATTCAATTTTTAAATTTACAGGAAAAATCAATTGGTCGGTTGTGTATGTATTTATTTGTTAAGGTTAAAAAGCGCATCACAAGACGACAACGGGATTGAAATATGACAAGCAATATCACATGAGATACAATGAATTAAGCATCAATAACAAACGATCAATTGCTTTAGTAGACATTTCAGAGAAATGATTGTATATTTAATTGAACACTAGCAGCATGGCCCGGCGTTGCCCGTGCTTGATTCAAAAATCGTACAACTCATACAGCAATCGCAATCACTTAACTTAAAATATTTTTACCCTTCCTTGCCTTTAAAGGAGTGCCCTTTGCCGTGCTGATGTTGCTACATGCCTTACTTCTTGCCTATCTCACACTGCAAATTTTTTCTAAGCTCTATACTAAACATTAAATCTGTTACGAAAAAAGAACTAAACAAAATGAATACAAAACGATCAGCTTTAAAAAAGGACTCGTAACTGGAAAAACCGAATGAAAAAAGAATGTTAACAACAAATACTTTTTCACACTCAATCCAGTTCTGCGGAATCAGAATCAACGTTGAGTTTAAGCAAGTGAATGAGCCAATTGGAGTAAGTGCCATGCAAATTAAAATTTTTCCCACTTGTGACGAATGCAGCTATTGATTTTTTTTTTGCATGCTAGCATGCTAGTTAACATTCGTGTCAGTCAGCTGTTGGCTCTCACGCTGGCCAATAGAATCTCCCTGCCTATTCGTGGCAGCCAGCTATAGGGTCTCACTCTGGCCAGTAGAAAATGGCCGCTAACTACATGAAAACCACCGTAGAAGCATGAAAAAAATCGATTATTTCCACTATCGATGGGAGCTGGGAAATGCAAGGTCAGTCTTGGCCTTTATCCGAACTTAGAGCATGTGCATGTAAATGTTGGTGCAAATCCGTCGAAAATTGAAGCCGTGCATTCGTTACACACACACACACACACACACACACACACACACACACACACACACACACACACATACATCCTGCCTTTTATAGATAGAGATATATGTATACAGAAATAAAAATGTTTCGCTTAGTGTTGATCACAACATGTTTTACCTGTGAATGTCCAGAACGTCTGCCTTTTTCGGTGGCCGATCAAATGGTTTGTTAGCACCATTTCATTATGTTTTATTCATTTGAATGAATCTTTCGGGTTTTCAATAAGGCCTTCATCAGATCTGATGGCAAAGGTAAAATTAACTGTTTCCTATACAACGAAGTGTTAGCACCATTTCATTATGTTTTATTCATTTGAATGAATCTTTCGGGTTTTCAATAAGACCTTCATCAGATCTGATGGCAAAGGTAAAATTAACTGTTTCCTATACAACGAAGTGTTAGCCCCATTTCATTATGTTTTATTCATTTGAATGAATCTTTCGGGTTTTCAATAAGACCTTCATCAGATCTGATGGCAAAGGTAAAATTAACTGTTTCCTATACAACGAAGTGTTAGCCCCATTTCATTATGTTTTATTCATTTGAATGAATCTTTCGGGTTTTCAATAAGGCCTTCATCAGATCTGATGGCAAAGGTAAAATTAACTGTTTCCTATACAACGAAGTGTTAGCCCCATTTCATTATGTTTTATTCATTTGAATGAATCTTTCGGGTTTTCAATAAGACCTTCATCAGATCTGATGGCAAAGGTAAAATTAACTGTTTCCTATACAACGAAGTGTTAGCCCCATTTCATTATGTTTTATTCATTTGAATGAATCTTTCGGGTTTTCAATAAGACCTTCATCAGATCTGATGGCAAAGGTAAAATTAACTGTTTCCTATACAACGAAGTGTTAGCACCATTTCATTATGTTTTATTCATTTGAATGAATCTTTCGGGTTTTCAATAAGACCTTCATCAGATCTGATGGCAAAGGTAAAATTAACTGTTTCCTATACAACGAAGTGTTAGCCCCATTTCATTATGTTTTATTCATTTGAATGAATCTTTCGGGTTTTCAATAAGGCCTTCATCAGATCTGATGGCAAAGGTAAAATTAACTGTTTCCTATACAACGAAGTGTTAGCACCATTTCATTATGTTTTATTCATTTGAATGAATCTTTCGGGTTTTCAATAAGACCTTCATCAGATCTGATGGCAAAGGTAAAATTAACTGTTTCCTATACAACGAAGTGTTAGCACCATTTCATTATGTTTTATTCATTTGAATGAATCTTTCGGGTTTTCAATAAGACCTTCATCAGATCTGATGGCAAAGGTAAAATTAACTGTTTCCTATACAACGAAGTGTTAGCCCCATTTCATTATGTTTTATTCATTTGAATGAATCTTTCGGGTTTTCAATAAGGCCTTCATCAGATCTGATGGCAAAGGTAAAATTAACTGTTTCCTATACAACGAAGTGTTAGCACCATTTCATTATGTTTTATTCATTTGAATGAATCTTTCGGGTTTTCAATAAGACCTTCATCAGATCTGATGGCAAAGGTAAAATTAACTGTTTCCTATACAACGAAGTGTTAGCACCATTTCATTATGTTTTATTCATTTGAATGAATCTTTCGGGTTTTCAATAAGACCTTCATCAGATCTGATGGCAAAGGTAAAATTAACTGTTTCCTATACAACGAAGTGTTAGCCCCATTTCATTATGTTTTATTCATTTGAATGAATCTTTCGGGTTTTCAATAAGGCCTTCATCAGATCTGATGGCAAAGGTAAAATTAACTGTTTCCTATACAACGAAGTGTTAGCACCATTTCATTATGTTTTATTCATTTGAATGAATCTTTCGGGTTTTCAATAAGACCTTCATCAGATCTGATGGCAAAGGTAAAATTAACTGTTTCCTATACAACGAAGTGTTAGCCCCATTTCATTATGTTTTATTCATTTGAATGAATCTTTCGGGTTTTCAATAAGGCCTTCATCAGATCTGATGGCAAAGGTAAAATTAACTGTTTCCTATACAACGAAGTGTTAGCCCCATTTCATTATGTTTTATTCATTTGAATGAATCTTTCGGGTTTTCAATAAGACCTTCATCAGATCTGATGGCAAAGGTAAAATTAACTGTTTCCTATACAACGAAGTGTTAGCCCCATTTCATTATGTTTTATTCATTTGAATGAATCTTTCGGGTTTTCAATAAGACCTTCATCAGATCTGATGGCAAAGGTAAAATTAACTGTTTCCTATACAACGAAGTGTTAGCCCCATTTCATTATGTTTTATTCATTTGAATGAATCTTTCGGGTTTTCAATAAGACCTTCATCAGATCTGATGGCAAAGGTAAAATTAACTGTTTCCTATACAACGAAGTGTTAGCCCCATTTCATTATGTTTTATTCATTTGAATGAATCTTTCGGGTTTTCAATAAGACCTTCATCAGATCTGATGGCAAAGGTAAAATTAACTGTTTCCTATACAACGAAGTGTTAGCCCCATTTCATTATGTTTTATTCATTTGAATGAATCTTTCGGGTTTTCAATAAGACCTTCATCAGATCTGATGGCAAAGGTAAAATTAACTGTTTCCTATACAACGAAGTGTTAGCCCCATTTCATTATGTTTCAACTAAACATAAGGCAGGGAAAGCCATTACCCCCACCCCGAGTTGTACCGTGGGATGTTTAAACAACCCATAAACTCTATTTTTCTTAATGTTTAGCAAGCGGCATATCAAATGTCCATGAATAGTCAAGTCGCTTTCTTATTACCGTGTACGAAAATAACTACAAGAAGTTTCTGTTTTTTTGTCATAACTGTTTTGTGAATTATTTATTCTTCTTCTGTGTGCCACGTCCCATCAGAACGATGGAGATCATGGCTCTCCACAATTTCCTGTCCTTTGTAACTCTTAATAAATTTCGCCTTTTTCTTATTTCTCCTAATCCCTGTTCTGCTATCCAAGCTGGCTATGTAGGTTACGCGTTGTTTTCCTCTATCCCTTTTTAGTCCGAGGTATGACGATAAACTACATCAGGCAGCAAGGCCTCTGATCATGAGCTTTTGAGGAGCGTGGAACCACCTCTTAATTGCTGTTGTTCCCAGGTCCACTCTGACACGGGGTGGTAGCACCTGTTAGGGTCCCGACTATGGGCAAATAGTTAACCTCCAAACTGGGATGAAAGACTGTGAAAGTACAAATATTTTATAGTAAAAATACCTGCAATACATTTTCATAGTAAATGACTGTACTAAATTAGATTTCGGCATTAAATGACCCATACGCAGTTGATATGCCACTAAGCAAACAAAATCTTTCTGTCTCTCTCCTTCTCTCTCTGTTCCATAAATATAAAATTTTCCAAGCCCCCTTCTATCCACATTATGTGCCATAAAAAAATTAACTCTCTCTCCCTGAGGTTTGGTATGAGTATCCAACCGGTAAAGATACTCTAAGCAAATATTCTTAAAGACGTCAGTTGTATTTTCAACTTCTTTTTCGCACACACACACACACACACATATATATATATATATTTTAAGACATTTTTATGTTTATACATTCTTTTATATAGATGCAAATCTTTAAGTAAATGCTCTGTTTATAATAAACAGTATTAACAACATTTATCTGCCTGAATGTCCGAGAAATTGTCATAATCAAATATGCCTCCTCCGACAAGAATCGAACCTGTATCCTATACGGAACCATATAGCCTGACGTGCTTTTACCGATTGAGCCACAGAGGAGTGTTTCGGTTAGCAAGGTCGATATTACTGTTTTAAAACTATAATTTTGCATGATTTTCTCACGTACATTCATATCTGCTCGATGCGTATCCAAATGTAAACAAATGTCGTTACACATTATGAAATGGACAAAGTCGACAATTATTTAAAGACATTTTTATGTTTATACATTCTTTTTATAGATACAAATATTTAAGTAAATGCTCTGTTTATAATAAATAGTATTAATAACATTTACCGGCCTGAATGTCCGAGAAATTGTCATAGAAAATATGCGTCCTTCGACAGGAATCGAACCTTTATCTTATTATTTATTTAACTAAATTTTTATAAAAGTATTTTTGATACACCCAGTATATATATATATATATATATATATATATATATATATATATATATATATATATATATATATATATATATATATATATATATATATATATATATATATATATATATATATATATATATACTTATTGATAATCTTCCGGTATCGCCTTTGCATCTTATCGGTACAGCCGTGCGCATGAATTCTGGGCTCTGTACGGCATTCATATACCAACGCCCAGGTTTACGCCCTCAAGGGGTAACTCCAATCTCGGTAACGAAGGACTGGATTTTGACCAATCTGGACGTTACCGTTATCTCGTGAAATAAACGTGTGCTTACTACTTATCTATATCTATATCTATATATAATATCGCCAAATATCTAAATAATACAAACCAAACGTTTTTGTTTCCATTTTTCTCTAAAACTACATCGTTGCTCACTTGATCAGTTCATCATAAGGGAATTAATGCTGGTAGCAAGAAAAAAAGCAGTGGAGAGCCGTTATCCCTTGCAAGATAGAGTAAATGCATTCTATTCTTGTGAGAGGCTAGTCTTAAGGAACCAAAACTTTCAAGAGAAAAATTATTTTAGTTGAAGAAGCAACAAGTTCCAAATCTCTTTACATTATTCCCAGCTATGAAAGGTTAAAGATAATTTTTAAAGCATTTTCACCTGGGAGTTGCAAGAAAATTTTATTGTAAAATGCGCTCTTTGACTGAAAGATTAAATGTTAAAGTCTCCCGATTTATTTTCTTCTAAATTCTTTAGCCATTCCATTTTATATAGCTGTTTACACCTGCTGTAGAAAATCGATAGCATATGTTAAGTAAATCCTTTCTACTGCAAGACAGGCTTTCAAATGCAACATGTTCATCTAACCTGCTCCTGTTATATTAAGAGGAAACTAATAAGGAGAACCAGTTTAATATATAATAACTATTAAAAAGCGGACCCTCACTTTATGTCTCGGAGAATCCGATACTAAGACTAGCCTACTAGCAGTAAAAAACGATAACATTAGTAATAAAAAAAAACGCCCCCACTTTATATCCCGGAGAATCTCATATTAAGTCTAGCTTCTCTTGCAGTAAAAACGATTGCATATTTTGTTAAGTCCTTACTATTGCAAGAAAGGCTTTCAAATGCAATATGGTAATACAACCTTCTCCTATTATATTAAGAGGAAACTAATACGGGGAATCAGTTTAATATATAATAACTATTAAAAAGCGGACACTCATTTTATGTTCAGGAGAATCCGATATTAAGACTAGCCTACTAGCAGTAAAAAACCATAACATTAGTAATAAAAAAAAACGCCCCCACTTTATATCCCGGAGAATCTCATATTAAGTCTAGCTTCTCTTGCAGTAAAAACGATTGCATATTTTGTTAAGTCCTTACTATTGCAAGAAAGGCTTTCAAATGCAATATGGTAATACAACCTTCTCCTATTATATTAAGTGGAAACTAATACGGGGAATCAGTTTAATATATAATAACTATTAAAAAGCGGACCCTCACTTTATGTTCAGGATAATCCGATATTAAGACTAGCCTACTAGCAGTAAAAAACGATAACATTAGTAATAAAAAACGCCCCCATTTTATATCCAGGAGAATCTCATATTAAGTCTAGCTTCTCTTGCAGTAAAAACGATTGCATATTTTGTTAAGTCCTTACTATTGCAAGAAAGGCTTTCAAATGCAATATGGTAATACAACCTTCTCCTATTATATTAAGTGGAAACTAATACGGGGAATCAGTTTAATATATAATAACTATTAAAAAGCGGACCCTCACTTTATGTTCAGGATAATCCGATATTAAGACTAGCCTACTAGCAGTAAAAAACGATAACATTAGTAATAAAAACGCCCCCATTTTATATCCAGGAGAATCTCATATTAAGTCTAGCCTACTCTTGCAGTAAAAAAATGATTACATATTTTGTTAAGTCCTTACTATTGCAAGAAGAAAGGCATTCAGTTGCAATTTATTCATTCAACGTGTTCCTATTATATTAAGAGGTAACTAACAAGGGAAATCTGTTTAACATATGATAAAAAAAAGACAGCCATGTATTTTCAAGCCGGAAAAGTTCTTGTTCACATACTACCCTTGATAGTTGCTAAGCTGAACAAAAGGGTAGAACAAGGAAATATTAGAAAAAGTCAGCCAAGTTGGTAGCAATTGGGCTTCACCCATTGTGGCGCTACGCATGCCTAATGGAGATTTGAGAATGTGTGGCGATTATAAGGTGGGCGGGAATAACCAGATTTGTTCGGATTCATTCCCGTTCCCAAACATTGAAACTGCGCGCCATGGATTTGCGGGTATGAAACATTTTGCTTAAGTTGACCTTCAGTCAGCATATAATCGGATAAAAAGTCACCACAATAGTCAAGAAGTCACCACAATGAACGTCCCAATTGGATTACTAAGATGGACTTGTCAGTCGTTTGGAGTAAAAACGTCAGGTGACATTTTCCAAAAAGCCTTCGAAAAAGTTTCAGAGGAGATTAAAAATATAATTGTATATCAGGGCGACAATGGCATCGGTGCGCGTAGTAAAGAGGAGCTCAAATGTAAAACGGAGGAAGTTTTCAGAAAATTAATTTACGCGGGTATGACAATCGCGATAAATGAAAGTTTGATAGGGACCAAAATTTCGTACGTAGGATATCAAATATCCAAAGCCGATATCTCACCGGATGCTAAATTCATTAATTAGATATCAGAGATAGCTGCACACAGAAATTAAAAAAAGAAAATCGTGAAAGAATTTTTTTAGGATTAACCAATTTCTGTAACGGATATATAGTGCCTTTGTGAAACCATTTAACAAAATGTGGAAGAATACAGAGTTTCAATGGACAAAGACAGGGCATCTCTTTAGAGGAATTAAAAAAGACACTTATAAACAAACCATTTGTTAAAATCTTCGACCCAGCGAAAGAATCGACCTACTGATGCCAGTGACTGTGCTATAGCCACAATATAGTCGCAGGAGGATCACCTTGTGATGTACTCATTAACTAATATCTGCGGAGGAGAATAATTCGAATATTGAGAAAGAGGCATTGGCTATTGTGTAGAACGCGGAAAGAACTATAATTTTTTGGTTGGGAAGGAAATTTCTATTAATATCTAATCATAAACCTTTGGAATTTATATTCAAACCCAGAAGAGAGTTGCCAAAGGTCACATCTTCCAGGATATTGAGACGGGAGATTAAGCTTATGGCGTTCATCTTTGACATCGTGTACTATACCGCCTGTGGATGCATTATCAGGGTTAAATTTTCAGAGCAAAACTATTGAAATAAGTGAAAATTACGAGGACAGGATTTTGCACTGGATAGAAACAGACGTATTACTCTTAAATCAACTTAGGTTCCACACTCCTCAAAACCACTCTTGATCAGACGTACCCAGAGGCTTTATTTATTTTATTTACCAAACGACAAATCAAAAACAAGCAAATAATCACACGAAGGTTGGTAATGAACGATAATACTTAGGACAAGAACAACACATATAAGATTCGCCAGCGGCGCGTAGAAGAAGTAGTCAACTGCTAGAAGTGAGTCAAGTGAATTCTACAATAAAACTCTGACTGCAGGATATCTACCAATCGCCCCCAAAATTCCCCGTAGACCTTGTATAAAACGGGGTCGGATAGCTGATTCCCTAGACGGGGCTCTGTCTTTCGACATTGCCTTGTATGGGGATCCTCTCTACCCGGAGGCAGTGAGTTTGACCAGCACAGTTGGAGATTCGTCTCCAACTGTAGGATATCTACTAAACGCCCCACGCGGTCTGATGTGGCGCAAGGCCGAATTTAATGTGGGGTATCCGAGCCCATAGTCTCGGCCAAAAATTCCCCGTAGACCCCATCTAAAACGGAGTCGGGTAGCTGTTTCCCGAGACGTGACTCTGACCTTCGACATAGCTCGTGTGGGGATCCTCTCTGCCCGGATGCAGTGAGTTTGACCAGCACAGCTGGAGACGACTCTTCAGTTGCAGACCAACATACAGTATTTACTACTGTATTTATGTGAATGGGGACATACACATTATTGTCCTTAGGTATGCTACAACAGTTGTGAACTAGGCAGGATCCAGTGTTGAATAGAATTATGGATAGAATAAAAAGGAATACATGGAGTAATTGCTCTGTGGCTGAGAGGCCTTATAAAGAGTGAACACACAAATTAACAATAGGAAAAGGAATTATATGTAACAGGGATATCATGGTAACCCCACAGTCTCTGAGTAATTAAGGCCGTGCACGATGATATACATGGAGGCATATTGGCTACGCAAATGGGGTTAAAATTGCAATCATTGTGGCCAGGCTATTTGAGAGACGGAATAGTATGCTAAAATTGCCCAAAGTGTACAGAAATAAAGAAATCTAGGCAAACTAAAATTTAGTCTTGGCCAAAGGAAATGGAACCGTAGACATACAAAACACCACCTAACCACCCACAGTCAAATGGAATTGCGGTGAGAATGGTTCAAACTGTATAAATGGGATTAAAAGCATTTTTTCGAGTGGATTGTGATATAGAGAATTATTTACCCAGACTACTCCAAAGTTAGCGAGCCGAAGAGAAAATCCATCCGCATCGATGGGAAGACAAATAAAAGCCCCGATTTCCATGTCATTTGCTTCGAATGAAAATGTGTAGTACGTAAAGGACAATAATTCAAGTCCCGAAGAGACGAATTGTGTGGTGCAAAAGGGATTTAACACAGGTGTGTTAACAAAGAATGGACAGGGTATACTGGCTCACGAAGGGCAATTTAGAAAAGAGCATGAAGTTATGGAAAAGCAGGACGAAGAGGAAACAGAAGAACAGATAACATAAGAAAAGACGAATGAATCCAGTATTGAGAGTGATCAGGAAGATCACCAGAGAAATAAAAGAGCAGGAGAGGGAGGAGAGGATGAGTGGATTCAGTAGTAATGAGGAACAATCTGAGCATGAAGTTAAGACCTAGATCTCATATAAAAATAAATTAAGACTCTGAGAGATGGATTATATCTCCCAGGGTTGTTCGTAGAAGTCAAACATCAAATAAAGATATAATGCCCCTTAGTTTCAGGGAAGTGTAGTGATATGTAAATTGCGTACTGTATAAAAGGCAGTATCGCTATACCTACGGGAGAGTCGCCTTCTCTTGACGAGACTACATCTGTCAGAGAGAATACTTATCATAACAAGGATCCCATATTAAGACTAGTCTCAGTTATGTGCCATGCGTGACACACGCTTAGGCGATCATGTATCTTTCCGTATATGACTGACGTGGGAGATTTTTTTTTCTCGCAATAGCTTGTCATTTCTTTCTGCGGTAGACAAGTTGCTATAGAATAGCTGGGGGGAGAAGACGAGGATTCTTACCTTTCCCAAGGTTATTAGCACGTAAGTGAATGTAATGGATTCGACTGGAATTCGAACTCGGCTCTGAGATTCCTCACTCCGAGCCGCTACTCAACTGTGCCTCCTCTAGACAAGCCTATTAGCAGTAAAAAAAGATAACAGTTTTGTTAATTCCTTACTAATACCAGAAAATCCTTCCAATGCAACTTTTAAATGCTTATTCCTATTATATTAAAAGGAAACTAATAAGGGGGATCAGTTTAGTATATAGTAAATATTAAAAAACGAACCCCCAGTTTATGTCAGGTAGAATTTCATATAATTAATAGCTGAGTCATACCTTGTCCTTGGTATGACGGTAAACTACATCTGGCAGCAATGTCTCTGATTGGACGATTTTGAGGAGCGTCGAACCACCTCTTAATTGTTGTTGTTCCCAGGCCCGCCCTGATCTAGGGTAGTAGCACCGGTTAGGGTCCAAGCTATGGGCAAATAGTGAACCCCCCAAACTGGAGTAAAAACACAATGAAAGTGTAGAAATACATTTTTATAGCGAATTTAAAAAATTACCAGCAATAGATATTTGCAAAAAAATGACTAATTCTCCCAAGAAAATTAAGTTTCGATATTATATGACCCATAAGTTGTTGATGTGCCGTTTAACCAATAAACAAATTACTCCTTCCATGCTTGTATTAGAAGGCTTTCATATGCAATTTTTTAAATGTATATATCCTTTATATTAATTTGCATTTGCCGTAAGATTGACTACATATTTTCAAAAATCCTTAATATTATTAAGTTTTAAGATGTGAATCTTTAAATAGATTTTTCCACAATATTAACAGAAAATAAAAATAATATGGTCTGTTTTTTAATAATAGAAAAACGATCCCCCATTTTATCTCCAGCAGAATCTTATATTAAGACTTGCTTATTTCTGCATATTTTCCATTATATTAATTGAAAAAAAAACAAAAAAACAACAAACAAACAAACAAAAAACAAAAAACAAAAAACGAAAAACGGGATCAATTTATTAATTACTAATAAAAAAAACCCCCACTTTATGCCCGGAAGAATCTTAAATGAATGCTAATTTACACTTGCCGTATGAATGGCAGCAGATTTTGTTACGTTCTTACTTTTTCCCATCCAAGTTAAAAATTTATTTTTCTACCACACTAACCGGAAATAAAACATCGGTTGTAGTATTTAATAAAAATTGAAAATCGATCCCCGACTTTATATCCAGAACAATTTTATTAACACCAGCTTACACCCGGTGTAAAAAGAAACAAAAAACAAAGCAAAAAACAAAGCAAAAAACGAGACAATATTTTGTTTTGTTAACATTATGTTTTTACGCGTGTATTTTCATTACATTAATGGAAAATAAAAAGAGGTATCAGTTTATTACTTAATAACAACAGAGAGCAACCCCCCACTTTATGTCCACTAGGATCTAGCTTACTCTCGCTGTAAACAAAATGAAAGCATATTTTATTAAGTCTCCCTATTATTAGAAGCATTTCGCTTGCAAGTTATAAATGTGTTTTCCCAATATGTCAATAGCAAATAAATTGAGGGGGCAGTTTATTACTTAATAAAGAGGGAAAGTGATCCCCTAATTTATGTCCACTAGGATCTAGCTTACTCTCGCTGTAAACAAAATGAAAGCATATTTTATTAAGTCTCCCTATTATTAGAAGCTTTTCGCTTGCAAGTTATAAATGTGTTTTCCCAATATGTCATTAGCAAATAAATTGAGGGCTCAGTTTATTACTTAATAGAAAGGGAAAGTAATCCCTCAATTTATGTCCAGTAAGATCTAGCTTACTCCAGCTGTAAACAAAATGAAAGCCTAGATTATTAAATCTCCCTATTATTACAAGATTTTGTCCTGCAGTTATAAGTGTGTTTTCGCAATATGTCAATAGCAAATAAATTGAGGGGTCAGTTTATTACTTAATAAAAACATAAATTGATCCCCCACTTTATGTCCAGTAGGATCTAGCTTACTCTCACTGTAAACAAAATGAAAGCATATTTTATTAAGTCTCCCTATTATTAGAAGCTTTTCGCTTGCAAGTTATACATGTGTCTTTCCAATATGTCAATAGCAAATAAATTGAGGGCTCAGTTTATTACATAATAAAATGGGAAAGTGGTCCCCTAATTTATGTCCAGTAAGATCTAGCTTACTCACGCTGTAAACAAAATGAAAGCCTAGATTATTAAGTCTAGCTATTATTACAAGCTTTTGGCCTGCAGTTATAAGTATGTTTTTCCCTATATGTCAATAGCAAATAAATTGAGGGCTCAGTTTATTACTTACTAAAAAGGGAAAGTGATCCCCGCTTAATGTCCAGTAGAATCACGATTTTTTAATCGAGATCACCCCAATCAAGGCAGTAAAGCCACTAAAACCGAAGAGGTTACTGAATGTGGAAGGGTTAGAAAAAATAGACATTACTAAAGAGGATAACAAAAAAGTTATTAGGAAGATAGCGATTGACATTGCTTTAAATTTTGTAGGGTCAAAGTTGGCTGGAAAGCATGGAGCCGGAAGGGAGTTTCACAAGTAAGTTTCATAAGTGCGAGAAAAGGAACTGATAGCATAGAACTTTCGGGTCCATATAGCCTCCTCTACTGTAAACAGATGAGACCTCGTCGCCAGTCTAGTACTGCAATTAAACTCATAAAATATTGGTCTCTATAGTGAAAGCATATTTATTCGTATGATAATACAAAATGTGGCACAAGGAATGGGGAAAAATGACAGTCTTCATGCGTCTTAACGTTAAACTTAGCTAGCCACAAACACTGACCCAAACATACCACAATATTCCTAACACCAAAACAACGCATTCTTACTTACCTTTCTTACTACATTCACCTTAATACCTCTTGTCTCTATGAAAGTCATAACTAGTCCCCATATGTACAATTCATTCTGTGCGGTGTAGGGGAATAAAACGACACTTTAAAATCTATCCCCAATGTGTATATGCGATATGAAAACAAAACCTCTTTACAAGTAATCAAACAAAATAATGCGAAGAGGGATATTTATTTGTAAAATACAAAATCTGGCACAAGGCCAAAAATGAAGAAGGGGAAAAAGAACGGTCTTCATCTCTTTTAACTTTAAACTTAGCTAACCACAAATACTGACCCAAACATACCACAATATTCCTTACACGAAAACAACGCATTCTTACTTACCTTTCTTAGTACATCCACCATAATACCTCTTGTCTCTATGAAAGCCATAACTAGTCCCCATATGCACAATTTATTCTGTAGGGGGTAGGGGAATAAAACAAAACTTTAAAATCTATCCCCAATGTGTATCTAAAATATGAAAACAAAAACTATTTACAAGAAACCAAACAAAATAATAAATTGAAGAGTGATATTTATTCTGTTTAATACACAGAAATGTGGCACAAGGCCGAATGGGGGATTGGGGAAGGGACGGTCTTCTTCTGTCTTAACTATAACTTAGCTAGCCGCAAACATTGACCCAATCGTACGAACAATATTCCTTACACCAAAACAACACATTCATACGTACATTTCTTACTACAACCACCATAATACCACCGAGTCTCTATGAAAATACTAACTAGTCCCCATATTTCCAATTCAGTGTCTGTGGAGGGTGGGGAATAAAATAACAATTCTAAAAACTAACCCCAGTGAGTATTTACAATATGAATACAAAGATATTGAATAATATATTGAAGAGTGTATCCGAACAATTGCCATGGAAGTATTTATAGAACAACGCACAGAAAGGCAACTTTACGGCGGTGAGAAAGAGATTGAAACCGATATACCAGATCAAAACCAATAATATTGCTGATACTTATTTTATCAAGAAGATGTAGATAAACAGCAGGAGCACTGGGCCGTATGTGGCAGTAATATTCTAAACATGGACGAATGGTAGACTTTATATATATATATATATATATATATATATATATATATATATATATATATATATATATATATATATATATATATATGAATGGTTATACCTGTTTTGAAAATCCACGGTTAGCTCAATATGTAATATAACAAATTGAATGTCCGGGGAAAAATTGGAAACAAAAAAAGAAAGAACTAAGGACATAACACTGCACGAATCCTCCCGTCAAGTGCTTGAACTCTAAGTCCAAACAAAAAAACCCAAACGAGTATTATATATATATATATATATATATATATATATATATATATATATATATATATAAAGGCAGGATGTGTGTGTGTGTGTGTGTGTGTAACGAATGCACGAATGTCGCAATTTTCGACGAATTTGCACCAAAATTTACATGCACATGCTCCAAGTTAGTAAGAAGGCCAACACCGACTTTGCATTTCCCAACTCCCATCGATAGTGGAAATAATCGATTTTTTCATGCTTCTACGGCAGTTTTCATGTAGTTTGCGGCCATTTTCTACTGGCCAGAGTGAGAGCCTATAGCTGGCTGCCACGAATAGGCAGCAAGATTCTATTGGCCAGCGTGAGAGCCAACAGCTGACTGACACGAATGTTAACTAGCATGCTAGCATGCAAAAAAAATCGATAGCTGCATTCGTGACAAGTGGGAAAAATTTAAATCTCCATGGCACTTTACTCCAATTGGCTCATTCGCTTGCTTAAACTCAACATTGATTCTGATTCCGCAGAACTGGGTTGGTTGTGAAAAAGTATTTGTTGTTAACATTCTTTTTTCATTCAGTTTTCCAGTTACGAGTCCTTTTTTAAAGCTGATCGTTTTGTATTCATTTTGTTTAGTTCTTTTTTCGTAACAGATTTAATGTTTAGTATAGAGCTTAGAAAAAATTCGCAGTGTGAGATAGGCAAGAAGTAAGGCATGTAGCAACATCAGCACGGCAAAGGGCACTCCTTTAAAGGCAAGGAAGGGCAAAAATATTTTAAGTCTTGTGATAGCGATTGCTGTATGAGTCGTATGATTTTTGTAATCAAGCAAGGGCAACGCCGGGCCATTCTGCTAGTATATATATATTACCATTACACCGCCTGGAGGTGCCCCTTTATATATATAAATAGCAGGAGGCACTAGACCATATGTACCTGCAATGGTATACATTAATATCTAACGAGGGTCCATGATTTTTTAAAAAATAAAGTATCAAACATTTTTAAACGAAGATTAAAATGTTTATCGACTATTATCGATCAAATTCGAAATTTTACATTAATTGTTGTCAGGAATGTTTTTTTTATCTCTGAATGAGAAAAAAAAGGAAGGTACGAATTCTTTATGACCGAAACACATGCCTTGATACAACGTTTGAAAATACTAAATCTAAAATTGAACGTTTAAAATAAAAACAACATCGTAAAAATGATATTGTTAGTCGGGTTTAGATTAGGAAGATTATTATGTAAATAGCAGAGCGAATTGACAATAGCCGGGCATATCGGAGCTATGGCAAATAATGGCCGTCAATGTTTAATGGACAAGAATGTGGGCAATAATGGTTCGCTAAATTAAAATAGAAATTTGATTTTTCGTATATGGAAAGGAAAAAAGAAAAATATAATAATAATAATAATAATAATAATAATAATAATAATAATAATAATAATAATAACAGGAATTCATTCAACATATCAAGCCTTTGTCACAATGATTAGGTAACAAGAAAAGGAAGAAGCCTCTAAATACGGAGGAGCAAGCGAAGAAAATGGAATATCTTTCTTTCTTTTTATGTGCCGTGTCCCTTCAGGACGTAGGCGATCGTGGCTCTCCACTTCCTCCTATGTCTTGTAGCTCTCAATAAGTTTCGTTTCCTCTGCCACCTTCCCCGGACCACATTCTGTCATCCACTTGCTTAAGCTTGTGACGATCTACATCACACACAGACATACGTACATCTACATCATACACACACATACATACATACATCTACATCATACCCATACATACATACATCTACACCGCACACATACATACTCACACAGATACAAATGATGCAACGACAAGCATTCATTGGATAATAAATCAACACTACTTTGTAATGCGACAATTTACAAATCGCAGCAATGCGACAATTTTATAATCGCTCTATTTTCATGTAGTCGATTTTGTGCACTTTTGGGAGAAACGGATCCCAGAAGCTTTCTTGAGTCTCCCCCAAACTCGTTTGGTGATTGGTCAATGTCAACCAATCAGATTGTCTGCACGTGAAGAACAATTCTTCCCGCGCAGCAATTCGGAGCCGATGATCACTTATATAAGCAAGAAATATTCTTAGACAATTAGTGAGATTTCAACTGCCAAACGAATCCACGACAGTTGAAATCATGCACCAATCTTCTCACTCACACCACAATTCACATGCTGAATATTCCTTACACGCACATAATCTTTTCCTTACACAGCAAAACTGTTGAAAACATTTATTACTAGAAACTATCACAACATTTCTTTCTTTCAGTGAACTTTGGAATACAAATAATAGTTAAAGAGAGACAACTCTTGTTTTACTCAATGCATGCCTTCTTTCACATCTTTGTTTGTACATCTTGTTAAATGCATATTTTATGTGTAATGATGTCTTTGGCTTATCCTTTTTTCACTTGGTTTCCTAATCTAAGTTAAATTAATGTGGTGAAGTCCGCCACAAGCCCGCCAGGTATGTTATGCATTGCTTTCCCTTGCCTCTCTTTCCCTCTATTCGACTTGTGAGTATTAGATTCTCCAGTCCCTCATTTCTCATTACGCGTCCCAAAAATTTCATCTGCCTCTTCCTGATGTTAAGTATGAGCTTCCTTCTTATATGAATCCTCTCCAAAACCACACCGTTGTTCGCACGCTCGGTACATGATACCCGTAGCATCCTTCTGTCGTCTCGAGTCTCTTCTTCATCCTTTGAGGAGACTGGTCATCATTCGCTGCTGTAGTGAAGGACAGATGTTACGTAGTAACTCAGTACTCTTTTCTTTGTTACGAAAGAAATCCCCCTTTCTCGTAATAATTTGCTTAGATTTTGGAATGCGTCTTTGGCCATCCCGATACGTTTTTGGGTTTCAGCCTCGCACTAACCGTCCTCCGTCAAAACACTTCCCAGATATTTAAATTTCCGCCCCCGCTTCATTTTAGCCTCCCCGACCTGTAAATCGCATTTCGGGCCCATCCTTTTACTTATGAACATGCGTTCTGTTTCTTGTAGTTTATGCTTAGTTCCTTATTCTCATTCAGTTGGCAGATGCCTCGTCATCTCGCGTGACCGCCGCTTAAGGCCGGCCGGCCAACGCCCGCCGGGGCCGGGACGTGCAGCCTCCGCCAGCCCGCCGCCGCCCGGTTTTCGTTCGCCGTCGCCGGACCAGCGTGGTGCGCCTCGGCAGTGGTCAGTGTCGAAAGTTTGAATGAGCTAAGTGCCTACTTTGGATTTTGTGGCGGCGGGCGGCGGAAGCAAGCCGTCGGTCGTGGCGCGGTGCGTTGCTGCCGTCGTTTCGGGAGGGAACACGCAGCGTGCGGCACACGCTCTCCATCGCTAACTTCTGTAGGAAGTTTTGTAATTCCTTTCCCGTGTCTGCTATACAGGAAACCAAATGAAAGAGAAAGTAAGAAAACTATCTTACAGGCATGGGAATCTTGTGTTAAATATTTTCTTTTATATAACATGTTCCTTCATGACGTAGTCGACCATGGTCCTCCACCTCTTCTTGTCCCTTGTAGCTCTTAATAAGTTTTGTCTTCTTTTTTTTATTTCTCCCAGCCCCTGTTCTGCCACCCATTTGCTCAAAGCCATTAAGTATGTCACTAGTTGCTTTCCCCTATCCCTCTTTCTCTCTATCCGTCCTGTGAGTATCAGATTTTCCAAGCCTTCCTTTCTCATTAAGTGTCCCAGAAAATTCAGCTGCCTCGTTCTGACATTAAGTATAAGTTTCCTGTTTGTCTCCATTCTCTACAAAACCTCCTCGTTCGGCCCATGGTATCCTCCTCAGCATCTTTCTGTAGAACCACACTTCTTCATTTTTCAGGAGATTGTCCAATATTCGCTGCCAGACAGGAGGACAGATATCACGTAGAAAACATCAAAATATATTCATGAAATAACAGGATTAGGGAGATTTGAATATATTTTTATATTATTGACCATAAGAGAGAAAAAGTCAAAGAAAATTCCGTTGAAAACTGAAGTTATGTCGGAGTCTCGTGAAGCACATCGTGTCTCCTTGGGACCCAAATGCTTATAAATGAAGACTTTATCGTTGTTGTTAATAATAGGAATAGTAAAAAAAAAATAGCAGGAGGAGGTCTGACCTCCCGAATGTGATGTTCCACCGTGGTATGTATTAGGTCATCCCATAAACTCTGTCCGAATTTTAATTTTTTGTTAATATGAACGAAATTTAAAGAGTATTTTATAATGTCTAATGGAGCTGAACATTATTTTTGTTTAGATGCATTTAAACTGATCAAATTTTATTTCAGAGAACAATAAAATTAAATTTTGTTTGATTAAAACCCTGCTAACATGGAAGTACCCAAGAATCATTTGAGGCACATAATGCTTTATGTGTTCAAGAAAGGAAACTCAGAATCCGAAGCAGCTAGAAACATTCACTCAGTTTATGGATAGGAATATGTGAATGAAAGAACTTGCAGAAGATGGTTTGCAAAATTCAGAGGTGGAGATTTCACCCTTGAAGATGAAGATCAAACCGGACGAGCAGTTGAGTTTGATGAAAAGCTTCTTGAAGCAGCCCTTGAAGAAAATCCTGCTGTATCAGTTGATGAATTGGCAGTGGTTCTCAGTTCAAACCATACAACTGTTCATCGTCATCTTCAACAACTTGGAAAAGTTCGTAAACTTGGAAAATGGGTGCCTCATGAATTGTCTGAAAACAAACTCAAATACCGAGTTGAAATCTGTTCTTCTCTCCATTCTCGCCAACTTGTTTCACCTTTTTTGGATAGACTTGTGACTGGTGACGAAAAATGGATCTTTTATCGAAATGTTAAGCGTCATAGACAGTGGCTTGGTAAAGGGGAAGGACCCCAGCCACAGTCGAGAAGGGAACTTCATGGGCAAAAGGTTCTTCTTTCAATCTGGTGGGATTGCCAAGGAATAATCCACTTTGAATTCTTACCACCTAATGCAACGATTAATGCTCAAATATACTGTCAGCAATTAGAGTCTTTGAACCAAGCTTTGAGGAAAAAAGACCTGCTCTAGTGAATCGAAAACGGGTGATGTTTCATCAGGACAATGCGCGACCACACACAGCAAGAATCACGTCAAAAAAGATCGAAGAACTTGGTTGGGAGAAAATTCCTCATCCACCTTATTCTCCCGATCATGGTCCTTCAGACTACCATTTGGAAGAAACAGCTTTTGTAACACAGGAAGAGGTTAAAACTGACATTTGTGAGTTCTTCGAATCAAAGCGAAAAGAATTTTACAGTAATGGAATTAGTAAGCTTGTTAATAGATGGAAGGAAGTCATAGATAATCAGGGAAATACATTGTTGATTGAATCTGTAATTAAATGTAACATTTGGTCACTTTTTTTTTTCTTTATTCAAAATTCGGACAGAACTTATGGGATGACCTGATAGTTAGCCATAACTTAAACAAGATATCTGCCAAAGCCGTGAATATGGGCGCAGAATTGCGCAAGGAAGAGATCTGTTGACGTTCCGATCGTTACATTCGGGAGGTCGATACTCTGGAATGGCGTACTCTGAAGTCAGCCGATGGCATGTGCGAGGCGTTTCCGTGGCATTTCCAGAGCTGGTTTACCAGGGAGCCTGATTTCTGTGACGAAGAGTTTCGCAGCTAATTGGCTAACTTTCACGTAGGGGGTGAGGTTTACACGCTATTGTATTATTTTCGAAATTCCAGCAAAATTGCACTGCCAGTTCATGACTAATGGTATTCTGTCAAAATTCTTAATGCGTTTTTCTGGGTTTTGTCCTGGTAAAGAATATGGTGATCTTCATTTTTAGTAATTTCATTCATAATTTGTTTCACTCACGATTCTTGATAGCTGTGCTTAACATAATGCTGAATGAGATCATTAGCATGCTTCCAATAATCTTTTATCCCCGTGCAAATTTGCATTATGTGTAAAATTTGGCACTTCGTGTTTGATTTTATCGTGCGATAAAGATGATCAGAACGGCGGTATGGGTAAATGCGTGATGATGCAGGTTTGCAAAATAATTCGGTCATCAGACGATTCCTTGAGAACTTTACTCGAGTGTCTAAAAATTCAGCACGAGCTCCTAGGCAGCTTGTATGTTGATGTTACCTGGGACACTGTTAGTAAAATTATCCATTCCTTTTCTTACGAGGCCCAGTGCTCCGATTACTATTGGTACAGTCTCAGTCTTCATTCCTCACATCCTGTTAATCTCGATCTCCAGGTCCTTGTATTTGGACAATTTCTCGATGATGATGATGATGATATTATTATTATTATTATTATTATTATTATTATTATTATTAATAATTATAATAATAATAATAATAATAATAATAATAATAATAATAATAATAATAATTCATGAGACGACTCCTTAAGTACTTTATTCTAGTGTTTAAGAATTCAACACTAGCTTTGGAGAAACTAGAGGTAATTTTTATATGCAATCGAAAATTGTTCCTTTGTGCGAAATTATCCGAAAATTATAGATATTGTAGCAAACTATACTGCATATCTTGTCAAATAAAGAATATATCAATAAATCGGTTCATGGCCGGGATTTGATCTGAAAACTTCAAGTAGTTTTTCTTCGAAGTTTGTTCTAAAAACACTGGCAATATTGAACATCCTCTGGTTTGGTGGTAAAACTATTTGCCCCAACTTCATCGTGTTGCATTCCACGACGAAACGAACGTATAAGTCGACAGAGAAAGTTTGATGGGTTGATTTTGTTTTTGCGTTTCTCCAAAGCTTCGCTGCATGACTCAGTTTCTTCATCGGGAACAGTGTTAGGATAAAGAGACGAGACATCCACGGTGACCCAAAAGCAATTATGAAAATCATTTTTTTTTTATTCTGAGA
Source organism: Acanthosepion esculentum (assembly GCA_964036315.1). Lineage (NCBI taxonomy): Eukaryota > Metazoa > Mollusca > Cephalopoda > Sepiida > Sepiidae > Acanthosepion > Acanthosepion esculentum. The sequence goes on along the minus strand of OZ038518.1, from coordinate 5,354,268 downwards.
ATTTAATTATTTTATAAATCAAATCAAATCTATCCTGTTTGTGTTTGTGACTATGTATCCAAGTACTAGCTGTTTTCATAGTGGAATTATCGGCGACTAAACCGGTACACCCACAGATTTATTTTCTGTGTGTAGGGTGTGGCTAGTCACCGTGCAGGATTAAATACAAGACCTGTCAAAAGGGCAGAGGAGGCCTTTTGCTCAATGGCCATCGAGCACAATTTCCCCGGGAGTCTTAGACGCCATCATATTTTTTTTCTAGCCATCGGCTAAGAGAAGGACACTGTAAAACCTATGACCCGGGGACTTCACTGTCATCGCCCCTGCTTGCTAGACCATGGCAGATCGAATCCTGGGTGTAAAGGGTGGGAGCAGTTTAGTGCACACTTCACTTCACCTATGTCAAATTTTATACTTCAAATGTTATGTCCCTTCAGTATATAAGTGATCATGGCTCTCCACAATTTCCATTTCTTTATTACCTGTGAATTACCAAAAATGTTTGATAAAGATAGTGAAGTGGTTTCCTATTGCTTTCTCTATGGTTTTGAATTCAGGATATTACTCCTTTTAGTCTGGCTGCCACCCAAAGCTATAACTCCCAGTTTGCCTTGCTATTTAACCGTTAGCTGGAGGGGTATGTCAGGTTGCAACTAGCGCTACTGGTACTATGTAACCCAGTACTACTTGTTCCATAGTTGGATTATCGGTGGCCAAACTGGTACCCCCACAGAGTTTGTCTGTGAGGAGGGTGACTATTTACCCTGCAGGATTAAATACAAGACCTGTCAAAAGGGCGGAGGAAGCTTTTTGCTCACCGGCCATTTAGAACAATTATCCTAGGAGTTTGGACTCCCCATCGGCTAAAGGAAGGACACTCTGTAAAACCTAAAACCCGGGGACTTCACTCTCATCGTTCCAGCTTGCTAGGCCATGACAGATCGAATCCTGGGTGTAAAGAGTGGGGTCAGTTCAGCGCACAGTTCACTTCATCTGAAAACTCCACTGTGCAGGCCTGAGGGAGACGTTCGCGTCTAACAATCCCTGTAGCGATGGGAGAGAGGCCTAAACGGCAGGTGGAAGATGACACTGGAAGTCGCAGTCCCAATTCCGCATGGAGGTGGATCAGGATATTTAAGTTCTACATGTTTTCATAGTCGAATTATTATGTACACCCACAGATTTTTTTCTGTGTGGAGGGTGGCTAGTCACTCTGAAGGATTAAATACAAGACCTGTCAATATGGCGGGGAAGCTTTTTGCTCAACGGCCATTTAGCAAAATTATCCTGGGAGTCTTGGACTCCACAGTTTTTTTTATCCCTAACAATCGGCCAAGGGAAGGACACTCTGTAAAAATTAAGACCCGAGGAGTTCACTCTCATCGTTCCAGCTTGCTAGGCCATGACAGATCGAATCCTGGGTGTAAAGAGTGGGATCAGTTCAGCGCGCACAGTTCACTTCACCTGAAAGCTCCACTGTGCAGGCCTGAGGGAGACGTTCGCGTCTACCAATCATTTCCAAGCGATGCGCGAGGGGCGTAAATGGCAGGTGGAAGATGACACTGAAAGTCGCGGTCCCAATCCCTCATGCAGGCGGATCAGGATATTGGTCGTCTGATGTTGACCTGGAAACGACAACATCGTTCGGCAGCACCCTGGTTGACCAAGCAGATTTCTCTAGGGACAACACTGCTTGCTCTATATATAGAGACGCTTAGTAAAGGTGGCCTAAACAAAGCTCATCTCCTATATTACCCCGTTGGCTAACTGCGGTCAACGGGCCTCTTCTCATGGGGTTGAACGTCGGAGACCTAATTGCTAATTTAGTAGCACGCTTATATTCGTGCATTCGAGGCCCCAGGCCGGAAAGCTCATCAGAACCATTGCTATAAAAATATTTGTAGAAAAGGCAGAGGAAAGCCACGTCACGGCGGTGGTGGAAATGTGTGCTCTGTAATATGGCAGTGAATTCTGAATAATTTCCTCAGAGAGGAAGAATAAATCTGAAGCGACAGAGATATAATTTTATCGACGAGTCCAAGGCCAAGGTCAGAACATGTGTCCAAGGAGGAACTTCTAAGAAAAATGGGAGCTATAATGAAACTCATATCGTATATTGCCACATTTAAGGCGACCGATAGATAAGACGAGACCCCAAATCTACGTAAATTTTCGTAATTTTATCTGATACCCTGTTACTTTTTCTTTTTTTAAAATTTCACCCTAAGCAAGGCAATAAAGCCACTAGGACGCAAGGGCGTTATCGACTGTTAGAAAATATGACAAAAACTGTTTTTAAGGAGAGAGAAAAAAATAAAAGAACAAGAATTAAGAAGAGAGAAGATGATGATTGACTAGATATTTAAATACATGAAGATCAAAAGCGACTGCGACCCAAGAAGCCAGAAGAGATGTCTACAAGCGAGAAGTAACTGATAGCCATTTCAACTGTAAAATGATGAGATAAGTTTCAACAGAAGCTGTGCTGCCTGTTTGGTCAATGAAAACTAAACGTTTTCTTATAGGGAAAAGGCAAATATTACCATGACCATTTTCATCGTTGTAAGCATAATATATAGGGTGACCCCAAAAAACGGGATTTTTTGAAGTGCGTATTGCCAGACATGAGCAAGTGGCAACACTGCAAGACAGTGACCTTGAGCAAGTAAACATTTCGCCATTTTAGTAACGAGAATGAAATTCACAGTATCCCAGCTGAGATGTTGCAGCAGGCAATGAGGAATCTCAACAGCAGATTTCAAGAATGCATGCGTACAGGAGGACGCCATCTACAGGACGTAACTTTAAAAAAATGAAAATTCCATCATTGTTTCTTAAATGGCATGATTTAAGGTTTCAATTACTATGAATTAAATATTTTTCTTCCATCACTCTTGGTTTTATTGGATTGTTAAAAAAGTTCCCCTTTTTTGGGGTCACCATATATATATATATATATATATATATATATATATATATATATATATATATATATATATATATATATATTTTGAATTGGACATAGTCCGACAATTTATTGACAATAAATAAATAAAATTTATTGACAATAAATTGTCGGACTATGTCCAATTCAAAAATATATGACGTCATTTGTTTACATTTGATACGCTAGAGCAGATATGAATAGAAGAGATTCATGGAAGATGTAAGTTTAAAGATAGTAAAATCGACTTTGCAAACCAGAAGCTTCTCTGTGGCCGAACGGTTAAGGCACATCACGCGAAATGATGGTTCAGTATAGGATACAGGTTCGATTCCTGTCAGAGAACGAACATTTTCTATGAAAATTTCTCGGACATTCAGGCCGGTAAATGTTATTTAATACTGTTTATTATAAAACAGAGCATTTGCTTAAATACTTGTATCTATAAAAAAAAGAACGTTAAACATATTATAAATGTCTTTAAATAAATATATATATATATATAATTTCACCCCAGGTAAGGCGTTAATACCACTAAGACGCAAGGGGTTACTACAAGACTGCAGTGAGAAGAAAAGACAATAAATGAACAGGTTCAGAAAGACACAAGATGGCGATTCACAATCCATTTAATTTTTTGAAGATTGTAGGTAGCGTTGAAGAAAGAAACCGGAAGAGAGTTCCACAGGTGAAAAGTGCGAGAAAAGAAGCTATTAGAATAGAACTTACAGTTACATCAGCTATTTCAGCAATAAAACGATCAGACCCAGTAGTCACTCTAGTAGGACGCTTAAATTCACGCGGTTGAGGTTACCAAGGAGCAGAATGAAAGCCTGAAAAAAATATTTATAGAAAAGACACAGGTAAGAAAGGTCACGGCGATGGGAAAGTGGCTGAAGTCGCGATATCGGGTCAGGACCGATAATATTACAAATCCAATTTGGGTCACCCTCTACAAGTTAATGTGTGAGTTACGTGGTTTGGGAACGTCAACATAAAGCAGTTGAAGAAATTCAGTTTCTTGTATAGTGTACCAGTGAACAACGCATGATACAGAAATAGGACTGCAACAACAAGAAAAGATGCTTTCTAGCAGCTTAGATGTGGCACAAGGCTGAAACTGTGGAACACCCAGTGAGGATCGAACTCGCTACTCAGTCGTAACTGATTTAGCATGAAAAGCTTGCCAACCATTACACGACGTAGAAGAGTCCAAACAAAGTCAAATATAAAGAGAAAGGAATTTGTTACAAATAAAATTACAAGGAGGAAGTTGTAAAAAAAAAATGGGAGCTATAATCAAACTTGTGAAGCATATTTCCACGTATGAGGCGACCTATAGATAAGACGAGACCCCAAATCTACGTAAAGCTTCGTAATTTCATCTGATACCCTTTTGCTTTTTCTTTTTTAATCATTTCACATCAAGCCAGACAATAAAGCCACTAGGACGCAAGGGGGGTTACCGACTGTTAGAGAATATGACCAAAAATTATTATTAAAGAGAGAGGAAAAATAAAAGAACAAGAATTAAGAAGACAGAAGTTAACGATTGACAATGCATTTAAATTTATGAAGATGAAAACTCTCTGGGAAGAAAGAAGCGGGAAGAGAGTTCCACAAACAAGAATTGCGATAGATGAAACTGTTAGCATTGAACTTACGGTTACATATAGCCATTTCAACTGAAAAATGATGAGACAATGCCGCCAATCTAGTACTGCGCTTAAATTCGTCAAGTCTAGGTACCATAGCGGAAAGTTCATCAGAACAATTACCATGAATGTAATATCCTTAGTATAAGACGACCGAGTGGACCCATAGTAGGAAACTATAAATGACGATGTTTTTGATGAGCACTTTGCATCTGATGGCGATGATCATAGTCATTTTGAAAGGTTTTAATTATGTATATTCTCATTTAACAGTACTCGGAGAAAGAATGAATGGTGCCATCGCATCCTTATCTCTATAAATCAAGATTTAAAGGTCGCCTTGTACGCGGAAAGATACGGTTTTCAAGTATTGCACCTAAATTCATGAAGTCAAGGTAACATAGTGGAAAGTTCGTCAGAAAAATTACCATGAATGTATTATCCTTAGTATAAGACGACCGAGTGGGGCCTATATGACGAAACTATAAATGACGGTGTTTATGATGAGCACTTTGCATCTGATGGCGACGATCATAGTCATTTTGAAGGGTTTTAATTATGTGTGTGAGTGTCATGTACTTTTATTCGGTAATAAGAAGGAAAGATTACATGGCATCTTAAAGTTTTTGTTGCCTAACTGCAAAAAATATACTGTACATTGTATGCTATTGAAAAATAAAGTTTGCATGTTATACTAAATGATGTTATGTAACCTCACAATGATAATGACGTATAACTAGAAATATAGATTGCATGTTATCCTAAATGTTCTTTAATATTACTAGGAGAAATAATGATTGGCGTGAATGCACCCATAGCTGTACAAATCTAGAACGGGAGATTTGTTTATATTGTTACTTGTGTGTGTTTCTCAGCGGAACGTTTTGCAAACTGTTCTGAAGTCGTCTCTTGAATATTGCATTTTAATGTGAAATCTAGAAGGAAAATGTATTTTTCTTACATTTGTAGGGAGACCACAGTTGTCTTCCCTTTGCTTTAGCTCATGAGAGTCGTGGCCTCGTTTTAGTGAGTAGAACTCTGCCTTTTTTGTCGTTACTTCCGTTCTGGAAGGAACGACCTCTTTACCTCTCTGACCGCCCGGGCATACACACACACGTGGAAACTGGTCGTCATGGTACGGCCCAACGAAACCGAAAATTATTCGTGTTGCTGAGGACAACCAAAGGCCATAAAAATTTGTAGGTCATTTCTTCGTTCAAATTCTGCTTAACCTCCTCGTTCCTTTGGGACAATATGAACAATTATTTGTTTTGGGACATATATAAATCTTATAAACACATATACGAAGGTTGTTTGCCTTATTAAATGTTTTTTATTTGTTACGCTCGAGTATTTCGTTTTCTTATATCCGCATTCAGTGTTAGTGTAGCAATGGCTACACTAATGCTAATATTAGTATCGGTGTGCTACTAGAAGGCTAGAATGCACTATTCTTCCTAACACAGATAGTCAGTAAACTCTGTGTGGAAGATACACCCATATACTAATACATTTATAACTGTACAGCATTATAATGTGATTTTTTTCAACTGGAAATATTTACATTCGTAGTTATTATACCGAAGCAGTTGTTAGCCTACCGACCAGTGCCTATACGCCACTGGATTTAAGTTTAGCTTTTTGTAACTGTTGTATTAGACCTATTTTGGTGGGTTAATTTTTAAGATTTAAAGGTCGCCGTATACGCGGAACTATATAGGGTGTATCAAAAATTCTTTCACGCTCCTAAAAACCTCCTGATCAGAAGCCTTGCAGTCGGATGCAGTTTATCATCTTACCCAGCACACGGACGCAGTTTATCGTCATACCCTGGACGGGCAGACTGTTGTGTAATCGTCTCTCGAATATTGCATTTTTTAATGTGAAATCAAGAAGTAAAAGTTGTTTTATTACATTCATAACTGTAGTACAGCATTATAAACTGAAATATTCAACTAGAAATAGAATAATTTCAGTGCAATGGGGAGGTACGACCAGGACGACAAAGTTTCGGTGCCAAGAGGAATGATATATCCCATCGGTAGTTACCATACCGAGGCTGTTATTACCCTACTGCGATCCATGGCGCAAGCATACTAGCCTACTTACCCATGCCGATGCAGCACAGGATTTAAGCTTAACTTTTAGTTACTGTTGTATTAGACGACCCTCAATTGTCGGAGTAATTTTTAAGATTTAAAGTTCGCCTTGTACGCGGAAATATACGGTACATCAGAAAGCGATATTTAAAGAGGGATGGTAAAGTTGAAAAAGGTATTGAGTGCAATGAAAGAGAGGAAGTTGTGGAGAGTCATGATTACCCACGTTCTGAAGTGCGATAGCAGATAAATTAAGCCGGACACTTTTTCAGATAAACAGCATTGAGTCAAGATTGTTCGGTCACGAGCGAGTGAATTGTATATATCAAGCTTTTGTAGAGGCCCTTGACACAGTTTCCTTATCTCGCCAGTTTTCTGTTTCTGATAATGCCGTCCAGCATTTCAACAGAGAGGATTCAATTTTAAATAAAAGAAGCAAAGACACGACGAAGGTTGAAAGCGAACATTAAAAAACTGGATAGCAACGAAGCACAAGGAAGGATATCAAAGAGAAAACTGATAAATAAAAAAGAAGGCCATATTTACTGCGAAGGTTGACTCATAAATAAAACCTCCGATCCTATAAAACAAATTTTTAGACCGGATAGAATAATGAAACTGGTAGGTTTTATGGGATTGAACGCCTTACTTATTAAAGATTACTCGTAAATTCAAAATGAAATGAATATACTCCCTTTCTTAATTCTGTCTGGTTTAAAATTGGTTGAATAGGATTGGAGACCTTATATATAAAGTGATATTTAGAATTTTGAAGAGAAATAAAATTGCTTTATTTTGGTACCATTTTCAGTATTCTATCTTGTCTAAAAATGGTTGCATATGATTGGAGACCTTAAGGAAAAATCGACATTTAGAATTATGAAGAGAAATAAAATTGCTTCATTTTGATACCATTTTCAATATTCATTTTGATACCATTTTCAATATTCATTTTGATACCATTTTCAACATTCTCTCTGGAATGAGGGGACAAGAACAATTATGATAGGGATAATATTGGTCGGTTTTATTTTTTGGCAAAATTTTAGATTCTGGTAATATACCAGATAATATTTTGTTTGGATTGAGGTAGTCTCTTGTAATTTTAAAATTACGTTTTTACACTGAGGATTTCATAATCTTTTTTCTGCTTGTTTTCACTCTCTGCAATTTTAGAGTTACGCTTTTATACTTAACATTTCATTTATTCATTCGCATAATTCTCTTCTTCTTGGGTTGCCCTGTCTCGGAGGAAGAGGAATAAAAATGTTTGCATTTTGAAAGAGACGAGCTAAGTTTTCCTGAACCTTAATGTTGCTAAAATTGGCATGATTTTTATTTATTTATTAATGTGTGGTAGATATGCTGAGGTCTTCCGGTATATCTCCGCACATCAATCACACATCAGTAAATAAATAAAACTCATGCCAATTTTAGCAACATTAAAGTTCAGGAAAACTGTGCTTTTCTCTTTCAAGATAAGTCCTCAGCAGATCTATCTTCATAGCTATGCCTAAGAAAACAGGCGCAAACGAATGCGAACTCCACCGAACAATAATAACCCTAATGAGCCACGTGACAAAACTCAACATCCGTATTCTGATGAACAGATCGCGCAGCAGAATCATCCCAGAGATAGGACAAGAACAGTGCGGGTTCGTTAAAGACACTGGAACAAGGAACGCGATATTCATGCGCAGAATATTATCAGAAAGAGCGATACACATGCAGAAGGACGTTTCATAGACTACGCAAAGGCCTTCGACAAAAACCGCCCCAAAGATCTGATGTAAGTGCTCAGCAACCTCGATTTCTTCGGGAAAGATATCAGAATAATCAGGAACCTATACTGGCAGCAAACATCATAAATGCGCATAGGGAACGAATTCAGTGAATATGCAAAAATTGAAAGGGGGCGTAAGGCAAGAATGCGTCTTCCCACCCGAACTCTTCAACCTATACATCGAGGCAATCCCGAGAGAAGTGGAAACCCTACCGGGATTTAGCATTGGCGGCCACAATATTAACAACATAAGATACGTAGATGACACAGTGCTAATAGCAGACACGGACACGAAATTACAAAATCTGCTAGAGAAGGTAGCGAAGGAGAGGGTAAAGAAGGGACAAAGCATAAACTACAAGTAAACGGAGTGCGTGGACGTCAGTAAGAGGATGAGCCCGAAATACGATCTGAATGACGGGAACATTAGAATCAAGCAGACGCGGAAGTTTAAATATCTGGGAAGCGTCTTGACAGAGGACGGTAAACACGACACTGAGATCCGTAGACGTATTGGGATGGCCAAGGACGCATTCCAAAAGCTGAGCAGAGTATTGCGAAACAGGAGGATGTCTTTGTTAACGAAGAAAAGAACACTGAAATGTTACGTGACATCTGACCTTCTTTACGGCAGCGAATATTGGATGATTTCTTCAAAGATGAAGAAGAGAATCGAGACGAAAGAGATGTGGTTCTACAGAAGGATGCTAAGGATATCATGGACCGAGCGTGTGAGCAACTATGAGATCTTACAGAGGTTGCAAACAAGGTGGAGGCTTATACTTAATATCAGGAAGCGGCAGCTGAAGTTTCTGGGACACTTAATAAGGAAGGAGGGCAAGGAGAATAAGATACACACGGGTCGAATAGAGGGAAAACAACGCGTGACATACCTGGCGTACTTAAGCAAGTGGATGACAGAACGTGGTCTGGCGGAGGTGGCAGAGGGAAGGAACATGTTGAGAGCTGTAAGGGAGAGAAGGAAGTAGAGAGCCATGATCGCCTACGTCCTGAAAGGACATGGCACATAGAATGAAAAAAGATGTCTGGTATGCATTATCTTTCATTACACGTATTCTGTATTTAAGTAACTCTAATAGAAGAAGCTTCATTTAGTTAAGTTACACCTGCGTTCATTTTCTCACTACAATTTAATCAATTGAACAAATGGACAAAAAATTAATCGCCAAAAAATCACGTAAAACAATCGCCGAAATCAATCGCAGACATGAAAACTTGGGAAACAAAAATTTCAGGATTGCAGGTCCGAATCCGGGCCGGAATGGTTTTAATTTGCTCACGGAGTCGGCGTTTTTGCAAATGTTGGGCTACGGCTTTCAGGAGGAGTAAAGTTGAAAAAGTGTGACACAGTGACACACTGACATTCGAATTTAATATATATATATATATATATATATATATATATATATATATATATATATATATATATATATATAATGATACTCATCAGAACATCTGGTAGAAAAGACAAAGGAAAAAAGGCACGTCACGTGGTGAGCAAGTGACTGAAGTCAAGATGTTAGGTCAAGGTCGATTACATTACAGACCCTTCTTTGAATTTTGTCCATAATCTACAACAGGAGCATCAGACCAGATACGGTACTTTTTTTTAAATTAACGAACGAACGGTAGATATATAAATGTGCAAGAGGAATTCTGGCGAGAAGTAGTGTCTGGCATGACAGAGTGAACCAACTTTCCTAGCAGTCGACCTAGCAATTGATTCAATACAATCGTTCCACTGAAGTCGAAATAACAGGCGATAAATGCGACTTAAGAAATATTTAGAACAGAGCATAGGGCTGCATTTAACTAGTTCAAATGTAAAACTCTGAGACCTAATTGCCAATCTAGTAGCACGCTTAAATTCGTCGAGGCACGAGGGCAGTGGTACTCCAACTTTTTTTTCTCGGAGCCGCATTTTCGGGATGAAAATATGCTTGCGTCCTACAAAATTTAACATGATAAAAAGTACACTTACAAGTAAAAAAAATCAAAGAGAGACTTAAAGGGAGATAACTGCAAATTCGATAACTCTCTCTTCCAATTTGCCGACCCTAGTTACTGTATTCTTAATACTTAATATAATTAAAAAAATATCACAATTATAAAAATGATCAATAATTATTTATAACTATTTATACTCGGACACATGTAGGCAATTATCATTGATAAATCTCTCCTCCAATTTGCAGACCTTAGTTACTATGTTCTTAATACTTGATATAATGCAAAAATATCACAATGATAAAATCGGTCAATAATTATTTATAACTATTTATACTGGGACTAATGCATGCAATTATCATTGATAACTCTCTGCTCCAATTTGCAGACTTAGTTACTATGTTCTTAATACTTGATATAATTCAAATATATCACAATGATAAAATCGGTCAATAATTATTTATAACTATTTATACTGGGACTAATGCATGCAATTATCATTGATAACTCTCTGCTCCAATTTGCAGACCTTAGTTACTATGTTCTTAATACTTGATATAATTCAAATATATCACAATGATAAAATCGGTCAATAATTATTTATAACTACTTATACTGGGACTAATGCATGCAATTATCATTGATAACTCTCTGCTCCAATTTGCAGACTTAGTTACTATGTTCTTAATACTTGATATAATTCAAATATATCACAATGATAAAATCGGTCAATAATTATTTATAACTATTTATACTGGGACTAATGCATGCAATTATCATTGATAACTCTCTGCTCCAATTTGCAGACCTTAGTTACTATTTTCTTAATACTTGATATAATGCAAAAATATCACAATGATAAAATCGGTCAATAATTATTTATAACTATTTATACTGGGACTAATGCATGCAATTATCATTGATAACTCTCTGCTCCAATTTGCAGACTTAGTTACTATGTTCTTAATACTTGATATAATTCAAATATATCACAATGATAAAATCGGTCGATAATTATTTATAACTATTTATACTGGGACTAATGCATGCAATTATCATTGATAACTCTCTGCTCCAATTTGCAGACCTTAGTTACTATGTTCTTAATACTTGATATAATTCAAATATATCACAATGATAAAATCGGTCAATAATTATTTATAACTATTTATACTGGGACTAATGCATGCAATTATCATTGATAACTCTCTGCTCCAATTTGCAGACCTTAGTTACTATTTTCTTAATACTTGATATAATTCAAATATATCACAATGATAAAATCGGTCAATAATTATTTATAACTATTTATACTGAGACTAATGCATGCAATTATCATTGATAACTCTCTGCTCCAATTTGCAGACCTTAGTTACTATGTTCTTAATACTTGATATAATTCAAATATATCACAATGATAAAATCGGTCAATAATTATTTATAACTATTTATACTGGGACTAATGCATGCAATTATCATTGATAACTCTCTGCTCCAATTTGCAGACCTTAGTTACTATGTTCTTAATACTTGATATAATTCAAATATATCACAATGATAAAATCGGTCAATAATTATTTATAACTATTTATACTGGGACTAATGCATGCAATTATCATTGATAACTCTCTGCTCCAATTTGCGGAGCCTAGTTGCTATCTTCTGAACACTTGATAGAATGAAAAAAATATCACAATGAAAAAACCGGTCAATTATTACTTATAGCTATCTCTTCTCGGACTCATGCCTGTCATTGCAAGTAATCCATAATAATATTTTAGATTTTGAATTTATTCTTGGCATATGAATTTTTTAAACGGTTTCTATATCTTTGATTTTCTATCAATCATTCCGTCTCACCTGCTATCCTCTTCCGACTCACCTATGAGGCGGGCCGCACTGTCCGAGAACCTCTGCACTAGGGGGAAAAGGAACAGTTGACACGAAAACATTTGTAGAAAAGGCAAAGGAAATCAATATAATGTCGGTAGGAACGTGACTGAAGTGGAGATTGTAAAACATGATCACCGTAGTCTGAATGTAGAAATCCAACGTAGCACCAATGTCTAGTAGCAGCTATTCAGGAATTCTTAAGGTCTTCCATATCAGAGGTTGGCAGTGGATATTCGGAGAGAGTAGGAAAGCATAGTTCTTCAGGTCTTTCATCTGACAGGTTAGCAGTGGATATTCCGACAAGACAAAAACAAAATGGCCGCCTTTATACACGTCGGATTGAATATTCCACGTCTTCTGAGTGGTTAACATTCACTTGGTAAACTATAAAATGAGTCAGCTCATTTTGGTTGGCTCACTAGTTATAGGTATCCAAAAAACTGTAACAGTGATGCCAGGTCACGGTCCGTCATATGACAGACCATTCTTTGAATTTTTTTCAAGAGTCTCGAGATATATGGCTGGAGCACCAGACCAGAGATTCTTAAGGTTTCTCTTCTTTTTGATTTGTTTTTGGAAGACAATAAATTGTAGATGTATGATTTAAAAAAATAAATAAATAAAAATAAATAAAAAACACCGATAATTTTCCGGTTAAATCTTAGTTGAAAAAACTGGAGAAGGCATTTAAAACCTTCATCAATATTTTCGTTTTGCTTCGCATTGAGGTTAGGAAAAATAAATTTCAAAAAGTCCAACTCAGACGAATTTTAGTAATCCAAGCGGAATCGACTTTCAGAATTATGGAGAATCGATTTTTTTTGTCCTGGTTCCAGGCAACTTGATCGTAAAATTCAGCATTTCTCATTCGTTGTACGAAATCAAAATTTCTCCCGAGGACAGAACAATCTCCCACCGAAAAATAAAATAAAAATAACGCACCTATTGCCCGGTTCAAATTCGTTCCTCGTCTTTTGAACAGGAATGGATTTTTATCTATTACTTCCGGTTTAGGATTGTAGTTCCGGTTCCTTTTCTTAAAGTCTTCTCATTCTGTGGAGTAATGGATAGCAGCTCGGATTGAAGAATCGGAGAGCCGAGTTCAAATTCCAGTCGAATCCATTACATTCACTTACGTGCTAATAGCCTCGAGTAAATAGTAGAAAGGCTTCTATAGCCTTGGTTGGCAACTGGTCTACAGCGGAATGAAATGGGAACCTACTCCAGGAAAAAAAACTACCTCTTCAGTCATTTATCGAAAGATACATGATCGCCTAAGCATATAACTGGCTGATTTTCAGATTATAAAATTGAGACTAAGAGGAGGTCACTTTTACTTTTTTTTTTAATCATTCCAGTTGCTGCTAAATTTTACTTCAGTTCTCTGCTTCTAACGACTCCGCCTAAATTTGAATTTGAAAACCTTTGTAGAAATATTGCTAGCTCTATCATTGAATTAAAATATCCATTTGTTCAAGTAACTGCACAGAGAATTTGAATAAAAATAAATGGATATTAGTTCCACGATAGTTGTTTACCATTTCTGTCTTTGCTCCTAGATAACGGGAAAACTGTCTATATTTCTGAGATGAGGTATCATGTACATTATTTACATTATTCGGACTATTGTCCTCATCTTTGTAGCCATATTTATTACAACGTTTCGGCCGTTTGTACGCTCCGGCCGTCTTCAGGCGTTTGGAATGTCGAACTGAACCCTTTATTTCGCTCACTGGGGTAGACTGTTCTAGTTCCACGTGCCCTGTTTAATGGATGTCAGTTATCAGTTATCAGTTATCTCCTGTTAATTCTCCCTCTGAAACATTGAGGACACATGGCACGGTGGATAAAGGCGTTAGTTAGATCCAGTGACAGGACCCAAAGAGTGTGAGTTCAATACCCGGTTAAGGCAGTGGAGACCTTTCAGAGGGAGAATTAACAGGAGATAAGTGATAACTGACATCCATTAAACATGGCACGTGGAACTAGAACAGTCTACCCCAGTGAGCGAAATAAAGGGTTCAGTTTGACATTCCAACCACCTGAAAAAGCTCGGAGAGTACAACGGCCGAAACGTTGTAATAAATATGGCGAAAAAGATGAGGACAATAGTCCGAATAATGTAAATAATGAACAGGAAAACTGTATAAGAAAAATCATGCGGCCCTTTCAAGTCATTGTTATGTATCCTATATGACTTTATAACAGAATATATAGGGTGACTGCAAAATACGGGAATTTTTGAAGTGCGTATTGCCAGACATGAGCAAGTGGCAACACTGCGAGACAGTGACCTTGAGCAAGTAAACATTTCGCCATTTTAGTAACGAGAATGAAATTCACAGTATCCCAGCTGAGATGTTGCAGCAGTCAATGAGGAATCTCAACAGCAGATTTCAAGAATGCATTCGTACAGGAGGACGCCATCTTCAAGACGTAATTTAAAAAAAAATGAAAATTCCATCATTGTTTCTTAAATGGCATGTTTTAATGTTTCAATTACGATGAATTAAATATTTTTCTTCCATCACTCTTGGTTTTATTGGATTGTTAAAAAGTTCCCGTTTTTTTGGGGTCACCCTGTATTTACGACCAGAGCGTAAAGGAAGTTTTGGGGAGCCGTGTTTGTGCATCTCCTTCTAACAAGGTCGGATGTTCGATATATGTCATGTAACTTACCCCGTTATTATATATTTTTGTAATTGATAGAGGATTCTTTTTTGTAATTGATAGTATCATTCTATTGTTTTCATTTTCAGTATAAAATATAGAAAAGTCTATATTTTATACTGAAAATGAAAACAATAAAAAAACAACAACAATGCGACCTTGAGAAGCATGTTGAAATTAATGACAAGAATGTGTATTTTTCTTTTAATGATGTCAATTACAATATTGGTATTGTGTGTGTTAAAACTGTTCTCGGTATTATTGTCTTTTTTGTTCCTTTAAAAGTTTGTGCTTGCTTTTCCTTGTTCCGAGAATTTCGTTATTAAGGGTAGCATCTGAGACCGTTAATTGTGTATTTTTACGGAGAGAAGACGATACGTCTGTACTGTTCTTTTTACTACTGCTACTCTACTCTACACTACTGACCTCACTTTTGGTGGAAGGGTCGTTTTTATAAGGATGAAGTTTAATATATTAGAATGATGAAATATCATCATCATATCTCATCAATCATGGAAAAGTTGTTTTAGATGAAGAAATTTTTATCTTTATTTCCAGGATGATGAGATATCCTTATCATCATTCATCACTGGTTGTTTTTTAGAATGATGAAATATCGTCTTCATTCTGGATCATAACATCCCGGGGAAGAACCATTCACACTCCTCTCTGGTCTTTTGTGGAGGTTCAAACAAGAAACAAGCCCACTGGAAAACCTCATAAGCATCCTCAAGAAGAGAAAGTTGAAATGGCATTGATACGCCATAAAAACCAACAATCCTCTGCCAATCCTGCAAGGGGATCGTCAGTGGCAAAAGAAGAAGCGGTAAACAGAGGGAAAAGACCGACTGACAACGTCACTGAATGGACTGGAAAATCCTTCGCAGAGACGCAAACATTAGAACGCAACTGAGTTATATGAAGGGAGCTGGTCAGCTGTCATTCAAACACACTCAGTCACAGGACTAATGATGACTATGATGATGATTTTTTTTTAAGATTATCACCCCAAGCAAGGCTGGAAGCCACTAGCGCGCAAGGGGTTACAGAAGGTTTGGAGGAAGAGCAGATAGGAGTGGTAAAGGAGAGGATGTGGAGAAAGATAGTGGATCGATCAAGGCAAGGGGGTTACAGAAGATAGAGATAGCAGATAGGAGCAGGTAGGAATGAAAGGTGATAGCAGATAGGAGCAGATAGGAATGAAAGGTGAAAGGATGTGGAGAAGGGAAGTGGATAGATCAAGGCAACTGGAGATGTCGATTGACGTTACACTTAAATAGTTGGAGATTGTATTTGTCAGGGAAACAGGAATAAGGAAGGGAGTTCCACAGGCGAGATGTGCGAGACATGAAGCTACTGGAGTAGAAGAGACGTCTACATCTAACAGTTTCAACGGTGAAGGGGTGGGAACGGGATGCCAGCCTCGTAGGACGCTTAAATTCATGAGGCCTAGGAACCAGCGAAAGCAGCTCATCGGAGCAATTACCGTGAAAGTATTTGTAAAAAAGACAGAGCGAGGGATTTGTTACATTCAGAGAGGTTGGTTTATAATACTTGGTCGTAGATCCTTGGCACATGGGTAAGTTTAAAAAAATAATAAACAAAAAGCCTCATGGGGGTAACCCTAGGTTGCACCTCTTATCTGGGACTGGGTTGGGTTTACTGACCAGCGGCTGATGCGTCCCCAAAACAAGAACTGCCGAAGGGGATTGGGCAATTTTTGCACGATATTGCCAGTAAAACCACTTTAAACCTCGACCTTGTACCATATTCGATAGCGACTTGGGCGCGCTAAAAAATACCGCTTGTCACAAGGACGATGATGAAGAAGATGATGACAGACGCTGTGTTGTGCATTGCAAAAGACGCTATCGCCCAATAAATTATCTTATTCTCTGGTCGCACCACCTATTCGGCGGATGAGTGAAAGTTAAATGATTAATGCTGTCAAATGTTTCAATTAAGCTAATGTAAGATCCGCAACTAAACGACAAACACGATTTACGTTATTAATACAATTATATATACACGAGTTCACCATGCCGTCAAAAATGGTGCCAAATGTTCTCAAATTTTCAGATGTGGGAGTACATGGCCATATCCCCTCGAAACATTGGTTCTCGCACGATCACCGAAGTTGAGCATCGTCGAGCCGAGTCGGTACAGGGATGTGTGAAAGCTTGGGCATACCAGGTACTGTCAGCTTGGATAGCCACCGAAGTTAAGCAATGTCTAGCCGGGTCATTACCTGGATGTGAGAAAGCTTGGACATACGAGGTACTGTCAGCTTGGATAGCCACCGAAGTTAAGCAATGTCTAGCCGGGTCATTACCTGGATGTGAGAAAGCTTGGACATACCAGGTACTGTCAGCTTGGATAGCCACCGAAGTTAAGCAATGTCTAGCCGGGTCATTACCTGGATGTGAGAAAGCTTGGGCATACCAGGTACTGTCAGCTTGGATAGCCACCGAAGTTAAGCAATGTCTAGCCGGGTCATTACCTGGATGTGAGAAAGCTTGGGCATACCAGGTACTGTCAGCTTGGATAGCCACCGAAGTTAAGCAATGTCTAGCCGGGTCATTACCTGGATGTGAGAAAGCTTGGACATACCAGGTACTGTCAGCTTGCATAGCCACCGAAGTTAAGCAATGTCTAGCCGGGTCATTACCTGGATGTGAGAAAGCTTGGGCATACCAGGTACTGTCATCTTGGATAGCCACCGAAGTTAAGCAATGTCTAGCCGGGTCATTACCTGGATGTGTGAAAGCTTGGACATAATAGGTACTGTCAGCTTGGATAGCCACCGAAGTTAAGCAATGTCTAGCCGGGTCATTACCTGTATGTGAGAAAGCTTGGACATACCAGGTACTGTCAGCTTGGATAGCCACCGAAGTTAAGCAATGTCTAGCCGGGTCATTACCTGGATGTGAGAAAGCTTGGGCATACCAGGTACTGTCAGCTTGGATAGCCACCGAAGTTAAGCAATGTCTAGCCGGGTCATTACCTGGATGTGTGAAAGCTTGGACATAATAGGTACTGTCAGCTTGGATAGCCACCGAAGTTAAGCAATGTCTAGCCGGGTCATTACCTGGATGTGAGAAAGCTTGGACATACCAGGTACTGTCAGCTTGGATAGCCACCGAAGTTAAGCAATGTCTAGCCGGGTCATTACCTGGATGTGAGAAAGCTTGGGCATACCAGGTACTGTCAGCTTGGATAGCCACCGAAGTTAAGCAATGTCTAGCCGGGTCATTACCTGGATGTGAGAAAGCTTGGACATACGAGGTACTGTCAGCTTGGATAGCCACCGAAGTTAAGCAATGTCTAGCCGGGTCATTACCTGGATGTGAGAAAGCTTGGACATACCAGGTACTGTCAGCTTGGATAGCCACCGAAGTTAAGCAATGTCTAGCCGGGTCATTACCTGGATGTGAGAAAGCTTGGGCATACCAGGTACTGTCAGCTTGGATAGCCACCGAAGTTAAGCAATGTCTAGCCGGGTCATTACCTGGATGTGAGAAAGCTTGGGCATACCAGGTACTGTCAGCTTGGATAGCCACCGAAGTTAAGCAATGTCTAGCCGGGTCATTACCTGGATGTGAGAAAGCTTGGGCATACCAGGTACTGTCAGCTTGGATAGCCACCGAAGTTAAGCAATGTCTAGCCGGGTCATTACCTGGATGTGAGAAAGCTTGGACATACCAGGTACTGTCAGCTTGGATAGCCACCGAAGTTAAGCAATGTCTAGCCGGGTCATTACCTGGATGTGAGAAAGCTTGGGCATACCAGGTACTGTCAGCTTGGATAGCCACCGAAGTTAAGCAATGTCTAGCCGGGTCATTACCTGGATGTGAGAAAGCTTGGACATACTAGGTACTGTTAGCTTGGATAGCCACCGAAGTTAAGCAATGTCTAGCCGGGTCATTACCTGGATGTGAGAAAGCTTGGACATACCAGGTACTGTCAGCTTGGATAGCCACCGAAGTTAAGCAATGTC
This sequence comes from Acanthosepion esculentum, assembly GCA_964036315.1. NCBI lineage: Eukaryota > Metazoa > Mollusca > Cephalopoda > Sepiida > Sepiidae > Acanthosepion > Acanthosepion esculentum. The sequence continues at coordinate 5,335,259 of OZ038518.1, read as the reverse complement.
TAGCCGGGTCATTACCTGGATGTGAGAAAGCTTGGGCATACCAGGTACTGTCAGCTTGGATAGCCACCGAAGTTAAGCAATGTCTAGCCGGGTCATTACCTGGATGTGAGAAAGCTTGGGCATACCAGGTACTGTCAGCTTGGATAGCCACCGAAGTTAAGCAATGTCTAGCCGGGTCATTACCTGGATGTGAGAAAGCTTGGACATACGAGGTACTGTCAGCTTGGATAGCCACCGAAGTTAAGCAATGTCTAGCCGGGTCATTACCTGGATGTGAGAAAGCTTGGACATACGAGGTACTGTCAGCTTGGATAGCCACCGAAGTTAAGCAATGTCTAGCCGGGTCATTACCTGGATGTGAGAAAGCTTGGGCATACCAGGTACTGTCAGCTTGGATAGCCACCGAAGTTAAGCAATGTCTAACCGGGTCATTACCTGGATGTGTGAAAGCTTGGACATAATAGGTACTGTCAGCTTGGATAGCCACCGAAGTTAAGCAATGTCTAGCCGGGTCATTACCTGGATGTGAGAAAGCTTGGACATACCAGGTACTGTCAGCTTGGATAGCCACCGAAGTTAAGCAATGTCTAGCCGGGTCATTACCTGGATGTGAGAAAGCTTGGGCATACCAGGTACTGTCAGCTTGGATAGCCACCGAAGTTAAGCAATGTCTAGCCGGGTCATTACCTGGATGTGAGAAAGCTTGGGCATACCAGGTACTGTCAGCTTGGATAGCCACCGAAGTTAAGCAATGTCTAGCCGGGTCATTACCTGGATGTGAGAAAGCTTGGGCATACCAGGTACTGTCAGCTTGGATAGCCACCGAAGTTAAGCAATGTCTAGCCGGGTCATTACCTGGATGTGAGAAAGCTTGGACATAATAGGTACTGTCAGCTTGGATAGCCACCGAAGTTAAGCAATGTCTAGCCGGGTCATTACCTGGATGTGAGAAAGCTTGGACATACCAGGTACTGTCAGCTTGGATAGCCACCGAAGTTAAGCAATGTCTAGCCGGGTCATTACCTGGATGTGAGAAAGCTTGGACATAATAGGTACTGTCAGCTTGGATAGCCACCGAAGTTAAGCAATGTCTAGCCGGGTCATTACCTGGATGTGAGAAAGCTTGGACATACCAGGTACTGTCAGCTTGGATAGCCACCGAAGTTAAGCAATGTCTAGCCGGGTCATTACCTGGATGTGTGAAAGCTTGGACATAATAGGTACTGTCAGCTTGGATAGCCACCGAAGTTAAGCAATGTCTAGCCGGGTCATTACCTGGATGTGAGAAAGCTAGGGCATACCAGGTACTGTCAGCTTGGATAGCCACCGAAGTTAAGCAATGTCTAGCCGGGTCATTACCTGGATGTGAGAAAGCTTGGACATACCAGGTACTGTCAGCTTGGATAGCCACCGAAGTTAAGCAATGTCTAGCCGGGTCATTACCTGGATGTGAGAAAGCTTGGACATACGAGGTACTGTCAGCTTGGATAGCCACCGAAGTTAAGCAATGTCTAGCCGGGTCATTACCTGGATGTGAGAAAGCTTGGGCATACCAGGTACTGTCAGCTTGGATAGCCACCGAAGTTAAGCAATGTCTAGCCGGGTCATTACCTGGATGTGAGAAAGCTTGGACATACTAGGTACTGTTAGCTTGGATAGCCACCGAAGTTAAGCAATGTCTAGCCGGGTCATTACCTGGATGTGAGAAAGCTTGGGCATACCAGGTACTGTCAGCTTGGATAGCCACCGAAGTTAAGCAATGTCTAGCCGGGTCATTACCTGGATGTGAGAAAGCTTGGGCATACCAGGTACTGTCAGCTTGGATAGCCACCGAAGTTAAGCAATGTCTAGCCGGGTCATTACCTGGATGTGAGAAAGCTTGGGCATACCAGGTACTGTCAGCGTGGATAGCCACCGAAGTTAAGCAATGTCTAGCCGGGTCATTACCTGGATGTGAGAAAGCTTGGACATACGAGGTACTGTCAGCTTGCATAGCCACCGAAGTTAAGCAATGTCTAGCCGGGTCATTACCTGGATGTGATAAAGCTTGGACATACGAGGTACTGTCAGCTTGGATAGCCACCGAAGTTAAGCAATGTCTAGCCGGGTCATTACCTGGATGTGAGAAAGCTTGGGCATACCAGGTACTGTCAGCTTGGATAGCCACCGAAGTTAAGCAATGTCTAGCCGGGTCATTACCTGGATGTGAGAAAGCTTGGACATACCAGGTACTGTCAGCTTGGATAGCCACCGAAGTTAAGCAATGTCTAGCCGGGTCATTACCTGGATGTGAGAAAGCTTGGACATACGAGGTACTGTCAGCTTGGATAGCCACCGAAGTTAAGCAATGTCTAGCCGGGTCATTACCTGGATGTGAGAAAGCTTGGGCATACCAGGTACTGTCAGCTTGGATAGCCACCGAAGTTAAGCAATGTCTAGCCGGGTCATTACCTGGATGTGAGAAAGCTTGGACATACTAGGTACTGTTAGCTTGGATAGCCACCGAAGTTAAGCAATGTCTAGCCGGGTCATTACCTGGATGTGAGAAAGCTTGGGCATACCAGGTACTGTCAGCTTGGATAGCCACCGAAGTTAAGCAATGTCTAGCCGGGTCATTACCTGGATGTGAGAAAGCTTGGACATACTAGGTACTGTCAGCTTGGATAGCCACCGAAGTTAAGCAATGTCTAGCCGGGTCATTACCTGGATGTGAGAAAGCTTGGACATACGAGGTACTGTCAGCTTGGATAGCCACCGAAGTTAAGCAATGTCTAGCCGGGTCATTACCTGGATGTGAGAAAGCTTGGACATACTAGGTACTGTCAGCTTGGATAGCCACCGAAGTTAAGCAATGTCTAGCCGGGTCATTACCTGGATGTGAGAAAGCTTGGACATACTAGGTACTGTCAGCTTGGATAGCCACCGAAGTTAAGCAATGTCTAGCCGGGTCATTACCTGGATGTGAGAAAGCTTGGGCATACCAGGTACTGTCAGCTTGGATAGCCACCGAAGTTAAGCAATGTCTAGCCGGGTCATTACCTGGATGTGAGAAAGCTTGGACATACTAGGTACTGTCAGCTTGGATAGCCACCGAAGTTAAGCAATGTCTAGCCGGGTCATTACCTGGATGTGAGAAAGCTTGGACATACCAGGTACTGTCAGCTTGGATAGCCACCGAAGTTAAGCAATGTCTAGCCGGGTCATTACCTGGATGTGAGAAAGCTTGGACATACTAGGTACTGTCAGCTTGGATAGCCACCGAAGTTAAGCAATGTCTAGCCGGGTCATTACCTGGATGTGAGAAAGCTTGGACATACCAGGTACTGTCAGCTTGGATAGCCACCGAAGTTAAGCAATGTCTAGCCGGGTCATTACCTGGATGTGAGAAAGCTTGGACATACTAGGTACTGTCAGCTTGGATAGCCACCGAAGTTAAGCAATGTCTAGCCGGGTCATTACCTGGATGTGAGAAAGCTTGGACATACTAGGTACTGTCAGCTTGGATAGCCACCGAAGTTAAGCAATGTCTAGCCGGGTCATTACCTGGATGTGAGAAAGCTTGGACATACGAGGTACTGTCAGCTTGGATAGCCACCGAAGTTAAGCAATGTCTAGCCGGGTCATTACCTGGATGTGAGAAAGCTTGGACATACTAGGTACTGTCAGCTTGGATAGCCACCGAAGTTAAGCAATGTCTAGCCGGGTCATTACCTGGATGTGAGAAAGCTTGGACATACTAGGTACTGTCAGCTTGGATAGCCACCGAAGTTAAGCAATGTCTAGCCGGGTCATTACCTGGATGTGAGAAAGCTTGGGCATACCAGGTACTGTCAGCTTGGATAGCCACCGAAGTTAAGCAATGTCTAGCCGGGTCATTACCTGGATGTGAGAAAGCTTGGACATACTAGGTACTGTCAGCTTGGATAGCCACCGAAGTTAAGCAATGTCTAGCCGGGTCATTACCTGGATGTGAGAAAGCTTGGACATACCAGGTACTGTCAGCTTGGATAGCCACCGAAGTTAAGCAATGTCTAGCCGGGTCATTACCTGGATGTGAGAAAGCTTGGACATACTAGGTACTGTCAGCTTGGATAGCCACCGAAGTTAAGCAATGTCTAGCCGGGTCATTACCTGGATGTGAGAAAGCTTGGACATACCAGGTACTGTCAGCTTGGATAGCCACCGAAGTTAAGCAATGTCTAGCCGGGTCATTACCTGGATGTGAGAAAGCTTGGACATACTAGGTACTGTCAGCTTGGATAGCCACCGAAGTTAAGCAATGTCTAGCCGGGTCATTACCTGGATGTGAGAAAGCTTGGACATACTAGGTACTGTCAGCTTGGATAGCCACCGAAGTTAAGCAATGTCTAGCCGGGTCATTACCTGGATGTGAGAAAGCTTGGGCATACCAGGTACTGTCAGCTTGGATAGCCACCGAAGTTAAGCAATGTCTAGCCGGGTCATTACCTGGATGTGAGAAAGCTTGGACATACTAGGTACTGTCAGCTTGGATAGCCACCGAAGTTAAGCAATGTCTAGCCGGGTCATTACCTGGATGTGAGAAAGCTTGGACATACTAGGTACTGTCAGCTTGGATAGCCACCGAAGTTAAGCAATGTCTAGCCGGGTCATTACCTGGATGTGAGAAAGCTTGGACATACCAGGTACTGTCAGCTTGGATAGCCACCGAAGTTAAGCAATGTCTAGCCGGGTCATTACCTGGATGTGAGAAAGCTTGGACATACTAGGTACTGTCAGCTTGGATAGCCACCGAAGTTAAGCAATGTCTAGCCGGGTCATTACCTGGATGTGAGAAAGCTTGGACATACTAGGTACTGTCAGCTTGAACAGCCACATTCGTGTACAATCACCGAAGTTAAGCAACGTAAAGCCGGGTCAGTACCTGTGTAGGTGAAAGATTGGGCATTCCAGATAGCCATCAAAGTTAAGTAATGTCAAGCCGGATCAGTACCTGGGTGAACGCTTGGGCATTCCCGGTACTGTCAACTTGGAGAGCCACCGAAGTTAAGCAATGTCTAGCCGGGTCATTACCTGGATAGTTGAACGCTTGGGCATTACAGTTACAGTCAGCTTGGATAGCCATCGAAGTCAAGCAATGTCAAGCCGGGTCAGTGCCTGGATGGGTGAACGCTTGGGCATTCCCGGTACAGTCAGCTTGGATAGCCACCGAAGTTAAGCAATGTCAAGTCGGGTCAGTTCCTGGATGGGTGAACGCTTGGGTATTCCCGGTACAGTCAGCTTGGATAGCCACCGAAGTTAAGCAATGTCTAGTCGGGTCAGTACCTGGATGGGTGAAAGCTTGGGAATACCAGTTACTGTCAGCTTGCACAGCCACATTCCTGTACGGTCACGGAAGTTAAGCACTGTCGAACCGGATCAGTACTTGGATGGGTGAACGCTTCGGAATACCAGGTAATGTCAACGCGGACGGTGACATTCCCGTAAGATCACCGAAGTTAAGCAACATCGATCCGGGTCAGTACCTGGTTTGGTGAACGCTTGGGAATATCAGGTAATGTCAGCTAGGACGGCCACATAACCACACGATTACGGAAGTTAAGCAACGTCGAGCCGGATCAGTACCTGGATGGGTGAACGCTTGAGTATACCAGGTGCTGTCAGCTTCGATATGTCGGTGATGTAATGGTTAACGACTCTGAATTGGAAGATGGAGAACCGTGTGTCAATTCTAATCGGTTTTCAGGTTTATTTCCGCGCACGTGAATACACACACGCGCAAATACCCTTGGGAAAGGTGAGAATCTACCTCTCTCCCAGGTACGGTTTAATTAGTAGGGCGTGTGTAAATAAATGATTATTGCGTCTAAAAAGTTCTTACAACGTAAAAATATTTTCTGGCTTTAAATAACCTGCAAAAAGTAGATAAGCTGTGAAAATTAAATCTATCTAAAGGTCGACCGCAGTCGAGATGATCGTGTCAATGTGAATAATCCTTTTTTTGTGCTGTGATAGAATGCCCTACGTCAGGGCTACATACAGTTTTGAGTCTTGATCAAATATCAAGGCTAACGTGTCGTACTATCTGCCTTCAGGTAGAGAGTAATCCAGACGACGCTATGCCTATTGGCAGAGTCTTCTCTGGGCAGGTAGACAAAACCGACCCCGTGTATGCGGGGTCTACGGGGAATTTTTTGGCCGAGTCACATAAAAATCGGCCTTGTGACACATCCTGCCTCGTGGGAAGGCCGAGTAAATGCCGTTAAAAACTGTTACGTGACATATGTCTTTTTTACGGCAGCGAATGTTGGACGATTCCCTCAAAGATGAAGAAGAGACTCGAGGCGACAAAGATTTGGAACAAGTCTGATCGATAATGACTATGCAGATGCCCTATCTATCACTGCAGACGCTATTACTAATGCAACAGTTCTCCTACATCATCTAGTAAATACGGCTAACGATGTTGAACACTATGTCAATGCTTATAAAATTGAATGCATAAGCTTCAACCAGCAAGGCTCAATTCAAACTATCGCAGGAGAATCAATAAAGTCTGTCGAATCTTTTACATTCCTGGGAAACGAAAGAAATTCTACAGAAAAGCATATGAAAATTCTCATAGCTAAAGCCTGGATCGTCTAAACTGGAAATCTGATCTACCAGACAAGATCAATCAGAACTTCTTTCGTGCCACTATTGAGACGGTTTAATATATGAGGGGGACCAAATGTAACCGGAATTGTTTTCTGTGTGACAAGCCCGTAGTAGTTCAGGCTCCCATCACCTGAGACAACCCCCAGCCATCAGTGTGCTAACTGGTGTCATCGTGGGAAGACGTACAACTCCATGGTTCACATTTGTTTTGAAATGATTCACGCCTTTTCGTCTGATTTTTACCATGGCTGAAAGGATGCTTGTCGTAAACTGAAAAAAAAAACAGTTGGAAGTTGATCCAGACCTTTTTTGAAGGTCATCACTGGTGACGAAAGCTGGTGCTATGAAAATTCTCATAGCTACATGTATTGGTTGTTTCGTTTCTACGTTCAATCTTCTTTGTTTTTCCTTTCCTTTTCATTTTGTTTTTCATTATACTGCTAATGATAGTCGTTTTCTACGTCAGAAATGACACGCGAAAGGGGGTAGGTGTGCGCAGGAGAGTCACGATTCGAAAACCCGCGACTAGTTTCGCCGAGTCTGACTTGCTAGTAAGTGGGCATGGGACTACGCCGGGCTCAGTTGGCCGGGAGCAGCTTGAGTACGAGCGGCGCCTGCTCTTACGACGTTTGACGGTTTTGAAAAACAAAACATCTCTGGTTGAATCAAACAACAAGCAGAGAGAAATGGCGAGGAACAATAAATTATGAACATATGAATAAATGAACACCAATGACATATGATAAGGTGTGAAGTTTATTAATCGAGAAGATTGATCAAAATATATTGGATTTCATTTCAACTGAGGAGAGCTGCAAGAACTCAAAGACAAGTTAGTAAAGGAAAGTGTGCAGAAAGGATGAGCTATTGTGGACGTAACTTACTTTCCTGAAACCGCTACTAGGGGACGCTCTCCGGACTATAAATAATCTGCGATATTTTTCACAGCCTCTTCTTAATTTTTCCGCGTACACGTCAACATGTAAGTCGCTCGCGGAAAAAAAAGCATTTCCCATTGGGAACCGCATGAAAAAACAGTACACACACACACACACACACACACACACACACACACACACACACACACACACACACACACACAATAGACGTACACACGCACACTTCACATACTTTGGATTAAAAATGATTTTAAATTCTTTTATTTTTGTTATGGTCCAAGTTCATTGTACCACGGTGATGGTGCAAGGTAGAACCAATGAAGAATAACTCGGACACAGGTATGGAATAACACAGATATATTAGAAACAGAAATATATACAAAGAAATAGAAGTATTAGTAATGACTATCAGATTTGGTTAGAGTGAACTATGTTGTCTCGACAAGTATCACTATTCCAATGTTCTTACAATAATCCTCAGCTCTCGACTGCTGCTCCCTCTTGAGGCGCAGTATTTATAATGTCCGGAATAGTCCATTATTATTATTATTATTATGGGTAAGTTCCCACAACAATTATACACTTCATTGTTTTTTAATTTGTATACCTTTCTTTTTAATAGGTTACCATTTGTTTGTACATATATTGGTTCTTGTTTGTACATATATTGGTTCTTGTTTGTACATATATTGGTTCTTGTTTGTACATATATTGGTTCTTGTTTGTACATATATTGGTTCTTGTTTGTACATATATTGGTTCTTGTTTGTACATATATTGGTTCTTGTTTGTACATATATTGGTTCTTGTTTGTACATATATTGGTTCTTGTTTGTACATATATTGGTTCTTGTTTGTACATATATTGGTTCTTGTTTGTACATATATTGGTTCTTGTTTCTTTGTATTTTATCTTGGTTGGCACAAATGCCAGTCTGCCATTTTTGTTGTTGATATTCCAGGAGAGGCGTGTTTTTGCCAAAAGAAACATACGACGTATGTAACACCCGCGACACTATCAAGTGCTAACCTCCAGGAGAGTGGCTCATAGAGACTTTTCAGGCTAACATTTTTTGCTGACATGAAATCGACCCTAAGCGGGATCATCGATTCAATACGAACGGTCCTTTCCTTAGCTGCATAGAATGTGCTTCGCCAGGGCTACATAGAGTTTAGAATTCAGAGTTTAGCTTCTCCTAGACCGGTTGCCACCCAAGGCTATAGAACCCAGTCTTTTAAGGAGTCGACCGTAGTCGGGATCATTGAGTCAATGCGAACGAGCCTTTCCTTAGCTGCGTAACATGCGCTACACCAGGGCTACATACAGCTTTGAAAGTCGAGTTTTCCTTCGCCTAGGCCGGTTGCCACCCAAGGGCAATAGGAAAAAGTCTGTTCTAATAATTAACCCATAACTAGGTTCGGAATCATACCTTTCCCAAGGGTATTAGTACGTAAGTGAATGTAATGAACTCGACTGGTATTCGAACTCGGCTTTTAGACTCCTCAATCCGACCCGAAATCCATTACTCTACCGTGCGGAAAAATTATATATTGAATCAGTTGCTACATCTGCGGAGAGAAATGTTGGTTCATTGTGTAGTGCTACACAATCTTCCGGCATTGATGCAGGATTCCATAGACTCACGAATGACCGAGCTACTCGAGCGAATAAATATAACATTGCTAAATCATTATAAAAACACTTCAGCTTCAGCAGAAAATGTTCCTGTATATAAAAAGCAAGCCAGCAGTACAAGTACACATGAACGAAGAAACTACGATTATGAAAATATCCTACAATGTTAACGCAATCAAATATTTCAAGAGGAAGCAAAGCAGAAAACATTTTTATAAATGGCAACCTACCTCTACTGTTCAGTATAAACAAAAACACGGTTTTGCCATAACTGAATTTTCTTACCAGATTTTTTCTTACATATTTATAAGTCTACCATTCATACTTGTTTTGAATATTGCTGCCATATCTGGTCTGGTGCTCATGTTATATATTTACATATTCTTGATAAAATCAAAAGAAGAATTTGCAATCGTAATAGTCCTGACCTGGCTTCAGTCACATTCCCAACGACTAAATGTAGCTTCCCTGTGTCTTTTGTATAAATACTTTCATGGTAATTATTCCCCACCGCTACAGACAAATTATACATATGGGAACTATTTAGGATTTCCTAGAGACTCGGAGGTATGATGGTGACTGTAATAAGAATGCTATGTAAGAGTGTGTTGTTTTGAAGAGTGGTATGTTTGGGTCAGTGATTGTTGCTAGCAAAGCTTAATTATAAGACAGATGAAGGGAAGCCTTCCCTATTCCCCCTTTTGGCCTTGTGCCAATCTTTTTTCTATTTTATAAAAATAGATGTTACTTTCCTTTACGGTACCAAGAATTTATGAATTTTAGCACAGTACTAAGATTTGCGGCAAGGTCCCGTCATTTTATGGACGAAATGGCTAGAGGTAACCGTAAGTTCTATGCAGACAGTTTCTTCTATCGCACTTCTCGCCTGTGAAAATCTCTTCCAGATTCTAGCATCCCAATCAGTGGCGTGCAGAAGTTTGGTGATGTTCGGGTTTAAGACCTTGATTGGATGCCTCGGAGACTCAAGTTAGGCAAGGGCTAACTCGCATATTAACATTGATTGGATCCCCACGGATGTAGAAGAGACTTGAGGCAACACAAACAAAGAAAAGTGTGCTGAATGGTTATATAATATCAGTCCTCCTATATGCCAGTGAATGCTGGACAATCTCCTCACAGATGAAGAAGAGACTTGAGGCAACAGAAACAAAGGAAAGGGTGCTGAACGGTTATATAATATCTGTCCTCCTATATGGCAGTGAATGCTGGACAATTTCCTCACAGATGAAGAAGAGACTTGACGCAACAGAAACAAAGAAAAGGGTGCTGAACGGTTATATAATATCAGTCCTCCTATATGGCAGTGAATGCTGGACAGTTTTCTCACAGATGAAGAAGAGACTCGAGACAAATGTATTGTGATTGTTGTGAGACCGATACTTTCCTACATCATCGGCTCTCCCAGTACTATATTATTATGCGAATGGTAGTATCATGGGAGTAGCACCAGTAATGCGCAGACGCGTACGATACCAATATCGGACACCACTGGATAGTAAGCTCTGCTTGCTCTTACACTATTCTTTGTAACTTTTCTGTTTAATATATCTTTCTTACCTCTAACCTGTGTTCCGTGTTTTCCTTCCGTGGCCCCTACTTCGGGTCCACATCAGTGGCGACAGAGGATTCGAGACACGCACCCACACCGAAACCCCTAAGCCCCAGTCCCACATCATTTGAGCTGGCATTACTACATCAGCGAACGAAACGCAATACACAGCTACCTTTCAAGGTTACTCAAGTATGTGCAAACAATAAACGAGCAACCAAGTATCGATAACGACTGCTTACAAAAAACCCAGCTTGTGCATAAAGCAAACTGGCAAACTCAAGAGCTCGAAGTACTACGTTTGACTCAAGTTCGAAAAAACTATTCACCAAGTCGCGCATTTAGCAAAGTGTTTAAAAATCTGATGAAATTGATTTGAATTCCTACAAATCTTGTGCATAAAATTACCCTACCCTCAAATTGATTGAGGTGAGATTTTTCTAAAAAAAAAAAAAAGCAAAGCAAATTCTCCCAAAATAAGGAAGAAAAAAAATCCAGTGTATTTATTTTTTTTTGCTGTCTAAGTGATATTTTTCTCCCCACACTTCTAAAAAAAAAAAGAGAATAAGTGTGGAGAAAATTTAAATGGTCACATTGAAATTAACGGAACCACCATATCTCGAAAGATCTAAACCAGTAAGTAGTTCTTATTAATTTTATTAATTAACTAGATTTCCTTGTGTACCCTCCCCTTGGTACACGGGTTTTCAAAGCAACAGTAATTGCTGTTATTTATTTATTTCTGTTTTGTGTGTTCTTTCATTACTTTTCTACATATTATTTAAATATGGAAGAATTCCAAAAAATAATTCTCCAAATGTTAAAGGTCCAGATGGACCACCAACAAAAATCAGATGAAAGACAGCAGAAATTGGAAGAAAGATTCCTCTAATTACAGTCGGACCAACAAACAGAACAGAAACTTCAACAAAAAAAAAAGCGAAGAAAGACAGCAACTCCACCAACAAAAATCAGACGAAAGACAGCAACAATTGTTTATGGAGTTACATAAACAACAAATAGAATTCCAACAATTTACACTTCAGAAAACAGAACTACAGCAAAAACAACTTGAAGAATTACTTGTAAATTCATGTAACAGCTCTAAAAACTCTGAAAATGATACGACATTTTCCCAGAGTACAATCTACAACTCAAGTGAAACGTTCGAATACGTACCAGAGGAAGACAAAACATTCGAGGCTTTTTACAGGCGTTATGAAGATATTTTCAATGTAGACTGTGAACAATGGCCTAGTGAGAAAAAGGTACGTCTGTTATTAAGGAAACTGGGAGCTATCGAACATGTTAGGTTCATAGACTATATATTACCCAAGAAAATTACGGACCTGAATTTCTCAGAGACTATCAAGCTCCTAACGGAACTATTCGGGCCTAACATAACCTTGTTCCACAAATGTTGGAAATGTCTGAACACAGTCAAGGACAACCAGCAAGATTTTCTAACGTTTGCAGCGTCGGTAAACAAGCTCTGTAATGATTTCAAACTAGACGAGCTGACTGCCGACGATTTTAAGTGCTTAATATTCGCACAAGGTCTAGTATCAGTAGAAGACGCCGAGGAAAACAACGCATAATCTACCTAGAGAGATTGAGTAAATGGATGGTTGAACAAGGTATAGGAGATTGAAGGCCAGAGGGACAGAGGAAAACAACGCATAACCTACCTAGAGAGCTTGAGTAAATGGATGGTTGAACAAGGTATAGGAGATTGAAGGCCAGAGGGACAGAGGAAAACAACGCATAACCTACCTAGAGAGCTTGAGTAAATGGATGGTTGAACAAGGTATAGGAGATTGAAGGCCAGAGGGACAGAGGAAAACAACGCATAACCTACCTAGAGAGCTTGAGTAAATGGATGGTTGAACAAGGTATAGGAGATTGAAGGCCAGAGGGACAGAGGAAAACAACGCATAACCTACCTAGAGAGCTTGAGTAAATGGATGGTTGAACAAGGTATAGGAGATTGAAGGCCAGAGGGACAGAGGAAAACAACGCATAACCTACCTAGAGAGCTTGAGTAAATGGATGGTTGAACAAGGTATAGGAGATTGAAGGCCAGAGGGACAGAGGAAAACAACGCATAACCTACCTAGAGAGCTTGAGTAAATGGATGGTTGAACAAGGTATAGGAGATTGAAGGCCAGAGGGACAGAGGAAAACAACGCATAACCTACCTAGAGAGCTTGAGTAAATGGATGGTTGAACAAGGTATAGGAGATTGAAGGCCAGAGGGACAGAGGAAAACAACGCATAACCTACCTAGAGAGCTTGAGTAAATGGATGGTTGAACAAGGTATAGGAGATTGAAGGCCAGAGGGACAGAGGAAAACAACGCATAACCTACCTAGAGAGCTTTAGTAAATGGATGGTTGAACAAGGTATAGGAGATTGAAGGCCAGAGGGACAGAGGAAAACAACGCATAACCTACCTAGAGAGCTTGAGTAAATGGATGGTTGAACAAGGTATAGGAGATTGAAGGCCAGAGGGACAGAGGAAAACAACGCATAACCTACCTAGAGAGCTTGAGTAAATGGATGGTTGAACAAGGTATAGGAGATTGAAGGCCAGAGGGACAGAGGAAAACAACGCATAACCTACCTAGAGAGAATGAGTAAATGGATGGCGGAACAAGGTTTAGGAGATTGAAGGCAATAGGGACAGAGGAAAACAACGCATAACCTACCTAGAGAGCTTGAGTAAATGGATGACGGAACAAGGTTTAGGAGATTGAAGGCCAGAGGGACAGAGGAAAACAACACATAACCTACCTAGAGAGAATGAGTAAATGGATGGTTGAACAAGGTTTAGGAGATTGAAGGCAAGAGGGACAGAGGAAAACAACGCATAACCTACCTAGAGAGCTTGAGTAAATGGATGGCGGAACAAGGTTTAGGAGATTGAAGGCAAGAGGGACAGAGGAAAACAACGCATAACCTACCTAGAGAGAATGAGTAAATGGATGGCGGAACAAGGTTTAGGAGATTGAAGGCAAGAGGGACAGAGGAAAACAACGCATAACCTACCTAGAGAGATGGAGTAAATGGATGGCGGAACAAGGTTTAGGAGATTGAAGGCAAGAGGGACAGAGGAAAACAACGCATAACCTACCTGGAGAGCTTGAGTAAATGGATGGTTGAACAAGGTATAGGAGATTGAAGGCAAGAGGGCCAGAGGAAAACAACGCATAACCTACCTAGAGAGTTTGAGTAAATGGATGGTTGAACAAGGTATAGGAGATTGAAGGCAAGACGGACAGAGGAAAACAACGCATAACCTACCTAGAGAGAATGAGTAAATGGATGGTGGAACAAGGTTTAGGAGATTGAAGGCAAGAGGGACAGAGGAAAACAACGCATAACCTACCTAGAGAGCTTTAGTAAATGGATGGTTGAACAAGGTATAGGAGATTGAAGGCCAGAGGGACAGAGGAAAACAACGCATAACCTACCTAGAGAGAATGAGTAAATGGATGGTTGAACAAGGTATAGGAGATTGAAGGCAAGAGGGCCAGAGGAAAACAACGCATAACCTACCTAGAGAGCTTGAGTAAATGGATGGTTGAACAAGGTATAGGAGATTGAAGGCCAGAGGGACAGAGGAAAACAACGCATAACCTACCTAGAGAGAATGAGTAAATGGATGGCGGAACAAGGTTTAGGAGATTGAAGGCAAGAGGGACAGTGGAAAACAACGCATAACCTACCTAGAGAGATTTAGTAAATGGATGATGGAACAAGGTTTAGGAGATTGAAGGCAAGAGGGACAGAGGAAAACAACGCATAACCTACCTAGAGAGATGGAGTAAATGGATGGCGGAACAAGGTTTAGGAGATTGAAGGCAATAGGGACAGAGGAAAACAACGCATAACCTACCTGGAGAGCTTGAGTAAATGGATGGTTGAACAAGGTATAGGAGATTGAAGGCAAGAGGGCCAGAGGAAAACAACGCATAACCTACCTAGAGAGCTTGAGTAAATGGATGGTTGAACAAGGTATAGGAGATTGAAGGCAAGAGGGCCAGAGGAAAACAACGCATAACCTACCTAGAGAGAATGAGTAAATGGATGGTGGAACAAGGTTTAGGAGATTGAAGGCAAGAGGGACAGAGGAAAACAACGCATAACCTACCTAGAGAGCTTTAGTAAATGGATGGTGGAACAAGGTTTAGGAGATTGAAGACAAGACGGACAGAGGAAAACAACGCATAACCTACCTAGAGAGCTTGAGTAAATGGATGGTGGAACAAGGTTTAGGAGATTGAAGGCAAGAGGGACAGAGGAAAACAACGCATAACCTACCTAGAGAGCTTTAGTAAATGGATGGTGGAACAAGGTTTAGGAGATTGAAGACAAGACGGACAGAGGAAAACAACGCATAACCTACCTAGAGAGCTTGAGTAAATGGATGGTGGAACAAGGTTTAGGAGATTGAAGGCAAGAGGGCCAGAGGAAAGCAACGCATAACCTACCTAGAGAGAATGAGTAAATGGATGGTTGAACAAGGTATCGGAGATTGAAGGCAAGAGGGCCAGAGGAAAACAACGCATAACATACCTAGAGAGCTTGAGTAAATGGATGGTTGAACAAGGTATAGGAGATTGAAGGCCAGAGGGACAGAGGAAAACAACGCATAACCTACCTAGAGAGCTTGAGTAAATGGATGGTTGAACAAGGTATAGGAGATTGAAGGCCAGAGGGACAGAGGAAAACAACGCATAACCTACCTAGAGAGCTTTAGTAAATGGATGGTTGAACAAGGTATAGGAGATTGAAGGCCAGAGGGACAGAGGAAAACAACGCATAACCTACCTAGAGAGCTTGAGTAAATGGATGGTTGAACAAGGTATAGGAGATTGAAGGCCAGAGGGACAGAGGAAAACAACGCATAACCTACCTAGAGAGCTTGAGTAAATGGATGGTTGAACAAGGTATAGGAGATTGAAGGCCAGAGGGACAGAGGAAAACAACGCATAACCTACCTAGAGAGAATGAGTAAATGGATGGCGGAACAAGGTTTAGGAGATTGAAGGCAATAGGGACAGAGGAAAACAACGCATAACCTACCTAGAGAGCTTGAGTAAATGGATGACGGAACAAGGTTTAGGAGATTGAAGGCCAGAGGGACAGAGGAAAACAACACATAACCTACCTAGAGAGAATGAGTAAATGGATGGTTGAACAAGGTTTAGGAGATTGAAGGCAAGAGGGACAGAGGAAAACAACGCATAACCTACCTAGAGAGCTTGAGTAAATGGATGGCGGAACAAGGTTTAGGAGATTGAAGGCAAGAGGGACAGAGGAAAACAACGCATAACCTACCTAGAGAGAATGAGTAAATGGATGGCGGAACAAGGTTTAGGAGATTGAAGGCAAGAGGGACAGAGGAAAACAACGCATAACCTACCTAGAGAGATGGAGTAAATGGATGGCGGAACAAGGTTTAGGAGATTGAAGGCAAGAGGGACAGAGGAAAACAACGCATAACCTACCTGGAGAGCTTGAGTAAATGGATGGTTGAACAAGGTATAGGAGATTGAAGGCAAGAGGGCCAGAGGAAAACAACGCATAACCTACCTAGAGAGTTTGAGTAAATGGATGGTTGAACAAGGTATAGGAGATTGAAGGCAAGACGGACAGAGGAAAACAACGCATAACCTACCTAGAGAGAATGAGTAAATGGATGGTGGAACAAGGTTTAGGAGATTGAAGGCAAGAGGGACAGAGGAAAACAACGCATAACCTACCTAGAGAGCTTTAGTAAATGGATGGTTGAACAAGGTATAGGAGATTGAAGGCCAGAGGGACAGAGGAAAACAACGCATAACCTACCTAGAGAGAATGAGTAAATGGATGGTTGAACAAGGTATAGGAGATTGAAGGCAAGAGGGCCAGAGGAAAACAACGCATAACCTACCTAGAGAGCTTGAGTAAATGGATGGTTGAACAAGGTATAGGAGATTGAAGGCCAGAGGGACAGAGGAAAACAACGCATAACCTACCTAGAGAGAATGAGTAAATGGATGGCGGAACAAGGTTTAGGAGATTGAAGGCAAGAGGGACAGTGGAAAACAACGCATAACCTACCTAGAGAGATTTAGTAAATGGATGATGGAACAAGGTTTAGGAGATTGAAGGCAAGAGGGACAGAGGAAAACAACGCATAACCTACCTAGAGAGATGGAGTAAATGGATGGCGGAACAAGGTTTAGGAGATTGAAGGCAATAGGGACAGAGGAAAACAACGCATAACCTACCTGGAGAGCTTGAGTAAATGGATGGTTGAACAAGGTATAGGAGATTGAAGGCAAGAGGGCCAGAGGAAAACAACGCATAACCTACCTAGAGAGCTTGAGTAAATGGATGGTTGAACAAGGTATAGGAGATTGAAGGCAAGAGGGCCAGAGGAAAACAACGCATAACCTACCTAGAGAGAATGAGTAAATGGATGGTGGAACAAGGTTTAGGAGATTGAAGGCAAGAGGGACAGAGGAAAACAACGCATAACCTACCTAGAGAGCTTTAGTAAATGGATGGTGGAACAAGGTTTAGGAGATTGAAGACAAGACGGACAGAGGAAAACAACGCATAACCTACCTAGAGAGCTTGAGTAAATGGATGGTGGAACAAGGTTTAGGAGATTGAAGGCAAGAGGGACAGAGGAAAACAACGCATAACCTACCTAGAGAGCTTTAGTAAATGGATGGTGGAACAAGGTTTAGGAGATTGAAGACAAGACGGACAGAGGAAAACAACGCATAACCTACCTAGAGAGCTTGAGTAAATGGATGGTGGAACAAGGTTTAGGAGATTGAAGGCAAGAGGGCCAGAGGAAAGCAACGCATAACCTACCTAGAGAGAATGAGTAAATGGATGGTTGAACAAGGTATCGGAGATTGAAGGCAAGAGGGCCAGAGGAAAACAACGCATAACATACCTAGAGAGCTTGAGTAAATGGATGGTTGAACAAGGTATAGGAGATTGAAGGCCAGAGGGACAGAGGAAAACAACGCATAACCTACCTAGAGAGCTTGAGTAAATGGATGGTTGAACAAGGTATAGGAGATTGAAGGCAAGAGGGCCAGAGGAAAACAACGCATAACCTACCTAGAGAGCTTGAGTAAATGGATGGTTGAACAAGGTATAGAAGATTGAAGGCCAGAGGGACAGAGGAAAACAACGCATAACCTACCTAGAGAGAATGAGTAAATGGATGGCGGAACAAGGTTTAGGAGATTGAAGGCAAGAGGGACAGAGGAAAACAGCACATAACCTACCTAGAGAGATTGAGTAAATGGATGATGGAACAAGGTTTAGGAGATTGAAGGCAAGAGGGACAGAGGAAAACAACGCATAACCTACCTAGAGAGATGGAGTAAATGGATGGCGGAACAAGGTTTAGGAGATTGAAGGCGAGAGGGACAGAGGAAAACAACGCATAACCTACCTGGAGAGCTTGAGTAAATGGATGGTTGAACAAGGTATCGGAGATTGAAGGCAAGAGGGCCAGAGGAAAACAACGCATAACCTACCTAGAGAGCTTGAGTAAATGGATGGTTGAACAAGGTATAGGAGATTGAAGGCAAGAGGGCCAGAGGAAAACAACGCATAACCTACCTAGAGAGAATGAGTAAATGGATGGCGGAACAAGGTTTAGGAGATTGAAGGCAAGAGGGACAGAGGAAAACAAAGCATAACCTACCTAGAGAGCTTGAGTAAATGGATGGCGGAACAAGGTTTAGGAGATTGAAGGCAAGAGGGACAGAGGAAAACAACGCATAACCTACCTAGAGAGAATGAGTAAATGGATGGTGGAACAAGGTTTAGGAGATTGAAGGTAAGAGGGACAGAGGAAAACAACGCATAACCTACCTAGAGAGAATGAGTAAATGGATGGCGGAACAAGGTTTAGGAGATTGAAGACAAGACGGACAGAGGAAAACAACGCATAACCTACCTAGAGAGCTTGAGTAAATGGATGGTGGAACAAGGTTTAGGAGATTGAAGGCAAGAGGGACAGAGGAAAACAACGCATAACCTACCTAGAGAGCTTTAGTAAATGTATGGTGGAACAAGGTTTAGGAGATTGAATTCAAGACGGACAGAGGAAAACAACGCATAACCTACCTAGAGAGCTTGAGTAAATGGATGGTGGAACAAGGTTTAGGAGATTGAAGGCAAGAGGGCCAGAGGAAAGCAACGCATAACCTACCTAGAGAGAATGAGTAAATGGATAGCGGAACAAGGTTTAGGAGGTTGAAGGCAAGAAGGACAGAGGAAAAC
The DNA here is from genome assembly GCA_964036315.1 of Acanthosepion esculentum. NCBI lineage: Eukaryota > Metazoa > Mollusca > Cephalopoda > Sepiida > Sepiidae > Acanthosepion > Acanthosepion esculentum. The sequence continues at coordinate 5,316,214 of OZ038518.1, read as the reverse complement.
AACGCATAACCTACCTAGAGAGATTGAGTAAATGGATGGTTGAACAAGGTATAGGAGATTGAAGGCCAGAGGGACAGAGGAAAACAACGCATGACCTACCTAGAGAGCTTGAGTAAATGGATGGTTGAACAAGGTATAGGAGATTGAAGGCAAGAGGGCCAGAGGAAAACAACGCATAACCTACCTAGAGAGCTTGAGTAAATGGATGGTTGAACAAGGTATAGGAGATTGAAGGCCAGAGGGACAGAGGAAAACAACGCATAACCTACCTAGAGAGAATGAGTAAATGGATGGCGGAACAAGGTTTAGGAGATTGAAGGCAAGAGGGACAGAGGAAAACAACGCATAACCTACCTAGAGAGCTTGAGTAAATGGATCGTGGAACAAGGTTTAGGAGATTGAAGGCCAGAGGGACAGAGGAAAACAACGCATAACCTACCTAGAGAGAATGAGTAAATGGATGGCGGAACAAGGTTTAGGAGATTGAAGGCAAGAGGGACAGTGGAAAACAACGCATAACCTACCTAGAGAGATTGAGTAAATGGATGATGGAACAAGGTTTAGGAGATTGAAGGCAAGAGGGACAGAGGAAAACAACGCATAACCTACCTGGAGAGCTTGAGTAAATGGATGGTTGAACAAGGTATAGGAGATTGAAGGCAAGAGGGCCAGAGGAAAACAACGCATAACCTACCTAGAGAGCTTGAATAAATGGAAGGTTGAACAAGGTATAGGAGATTGAAGGCAAGAGGGCCAGAGGAAAACAACGCATAACCTACCTAGAGAGAATGAGTAAATGGATGGTGGAACAAGGTTTAGGAGATTGAAGGCAAGAGGGACAGAGGAAAACAACGCATAACCTACCTAGAGAGCTTTAGTAAATGGATGGTGGAACAAGGTTTAGGAGATTGAAGACAAGACGGACAGAGGAAAACAACGCATAAGCTACCTAGAGAGCTTGAGTAAATGGATGGTGGAACAAGGTTTAGGAGATTGAAGGCAAGAGGAACAGAGGAAAACAACGCATAACCTACCTAGAGAGCTTTAGTAAATGGATGGTGGAACAAGGTTTAGGAGAATGAAGACAAGACGGACAGAGGAAAACAACGCATAACCTACCTAGAGAGCTTGAGTAAATGGATGGTGGAACAAGGTTTAGGAGATTGAAGGCAAGAGGGCCAGAGGAAAGCAACGCATAACCTACCTAGAGAGAATGAGTAAATGGATAGCGGAACAAGGTTTAGGAGATTGAAGGCAAGAGGGACAGAGGAAAACAACGCATAACCTACCTAGAGAGATTGAGTAAATGGATGGTGGAACAAGGTTTAGGAGATTGAAGGCAAGAGGGACAGAGGAAAACAACGCATAACCTACCTAGAGAGCTTTAGTAAATGGATGGTGGAACAAGGTTTAGGAGATTGAAGACAAGACGGACAGAGGAAAACAACGCATAACCTACCTGGAGAGCTTGAGTAAATGGATGGTGGAACGAGATTTAGGACATTGAAGACAAGACGGACAGAGGAAAACAACGCATAACCAATCTTGGAGAAGAAAAACATTTTCTATATACATTGCTATCGTAGAATGGATTTAATCACTGATAGTACATTCGGCGATCCTAGTTAGACCGTCGTGTTCGTATATGGGTTAAATAATAGATTGAGCTTTCTAGCTGCATGAGGAAACTTATATAAGCGAAGAAAAACTCTTGATTCAAAACAGTAATTTCAATACTATGGTGAAAGTAGCAGGTAACCATTCCCCAGTTTTCTAAGTAATATATAGCAATCCACAAATAATAAAAGAAAGTAATGAGTGGAGAGCCATGATCGGCTATGGGACGCGTTACGAGGAAAGAAGTTTCGATTCTCTAACACTCACATGACATACTGAGAAAAAGAGTTTCGGAAGGAGACACGTCAACAAATCGTCTCTCCCTGACAGTTATTTCTGTGGGGTTGCTTGGTTATGATTTGTAGTTCTCTGAATAAAACAAATAAATGAAAAGCATCTGTGTAGAGTCAGCATCGCTTACGTCCTGAAGAGAAATGCTATTATAAAAGAAAGCAGTGGAGTGCCTTAATCGCCTACCTCTTGAAGAGGAGTGTTTCTAAAAAATGCAAATAGCAAATATTACTAGCTATAAAAATCATGTCGACATTAAATAACCCACTGAGGTTCATATGCAGTAAAACAAACCAAACCAAAATAAATAAAAGAAATGAATCTGTGTAGAGCCAGGATGGCTTACGTTACGAAAGGGAATGACATTTAAAAACAGAAGTGTAGAGTCGTGTGTTCTTTTCTTTTTTTTTTTAAACATGTAACCTTGAATTGCGACGGGAAGTTTTAAGAAAAATAGAAACTGCTGTCAGAAAAGAGATAGTTGACCTTTCTGTCGATGCATGATGTGGAAAGAAGGCGAGAAGAATCTAACACTCCACTGGACATACCGAGCGCGCGAGAAGCATGGGGAAGTAGCGAGTGATCTACTTATCTTGATTGTGTAAATGAATGCGAGAACAAGGTCAAAGAGGAATGGTGAAGACTGACTGCTGGACAAGTTCCTTGCAGATGAAGAAGAGAGGCAAAGCGACTAAGATATGTTTCTACAGGAGGATACTGAGAATATTGCGCAGAGAACATGTCATCAAATTTTGATTCATAGTTTGGTTTTGAACCTTCCCTCATACATTCTCTTCTAACAGTTGATAGTTTGTCCTTTCTTCTCGCTTTCCTTTACTATAATATCTCGATGTTTCTGAATTTGTCTTTCTGTATCTGCTATGTAGAATATGCTGTTAGCTACATTTTTGTATATGGACACGTGGCCGAATGGTTAGAACATTCGCATTTTGGCCATGAGACCCGGGTTCACCATGGGCGATTTGTCAGGAAGGATACGTCCTGATTTCGTCGAACTGGATAAAATTGGTTCCAGCGTGCGGCATTCTGACCATGAGTCCTGGGTTCGAATCTCACCATGGTCAATTTGTCAGGAAGGAGACTTCCTGATTTTATGGAACTGGATAAAATTGATCACAGCGTGCGGTATTCTGACCATGAGACCCTGGTTCGAATCTCACCATGGTCGATTTGTCAGGAAGGAGATTTCCTGATTTTATGGAACTGGATAAGATTGATCACATCATGTGGCATTCTGACCATGAGACCCGGGTTCGAATCTCACCATGGTCGATTTGTCAGGAAGGAGTCTTCCTGATTTTCTCGAACTGGATAAATTTGATCCCAGCGTGAGGCGCCTTCGGAAATTGCACGAAATCATGTCATCATGACCTTGTTCAAATAGTTGATCATAACAGAGTCTTTCCCTGAAACTGTAACTAAGGTCTGCTCAGAATAGTTGCTGTATAAACCACGGTTGGGCTCTGTGGGTGGTGAATAAACACAAATACGCCTGAGCAAGCCTCTGCAATGGCGATTGGCTAGCCGCCCTAATAGCTGGGTATCCTCGAATACGAATGACCAGCGATACATACATACATACATACATACATATATTGTTATGCTTTTGACCACCAAGAGTGTTATCGTAATACCAATTTCTTTACAAACCAAAGAAAAAATATACACAGTAAATACTTACAACAAATCTGCAATATCCTTATTATTTCATCCACAATGCAAAAAGAAAGGCATAGAAAATAGACGACCGAAAAAAGATAACATTATTGACAACATTAATAAACGAACTATGTAAAAACAGTGACATAATACTATCTATAACTTCATAATGTCCACTCTCCAAGACAATCTATCCAATCTAAATAACATGAAAATAATTACAACCACACCCAAAACTATCAAAAATACCCATAACAATAATAATTCTGGAGCCGGTATATATAGGGTGACCCCCCAAAAAACGGGAATTTTTGAAGTGCGTATTGCCAGACATGAGCAAGTGGCAACACTGCAAGACAGTGACCTTGAGCAAGTAAACATTTCGCCATTTTAGTAACGATAATGAAATTCACAGTATCCCAGTTGAGATGTTGCAGCAGTCAATGAGGAATCTCAACAGCAGATTTCAAGAATGCATGCGTACATCATTGTTTCTTAAATGGCATGTTTTAAGGTTTCAGTTACTATGAATTAAATATTTTTCTTCCATCACTCTTGATTTTATTGGATTGTTAAAATGTTCCCGTTTTTTGGGGTGACCCTATACAAAAGGAATTATAAGAATTGTTCCTCACAGTACATTTTAAAACTTGCAGAAATTTAAAAAACACGTTTGTGTGAACACAAAAGGGATCTTATACACAACAGTTTATCAAATGCAGTAGTTATGCATATAAATAAACCAGCATTATAACCAGTCTTCGACTAGGTGTTTCACTATAGGGAATTTTTGCTGTTTAGTTGGAGCAGTTTAAAGGTCAGCCCACCCGAAAATCAATGTTAGTAACAACAATTGGGTGCAACTGAGGCACATCCCCAAATGGGGGGTTAACAATTTGAATGTGGGGGTGGCCGTTTTTGCGTTCTCAATCTTGCAGTGAAGGAACCTCTTCCATGGACCGTCATAATAATAATAATAATATACGATAATTTTTATTTATAATATAATTTTTTTTTATAATTCTTTTGCGTTCGATTTCAATTCTCTTTATTGGATGTACGCTTTTTTTTACAGACATTAAAATTTGCCTTTGATTTTTTGCACCAAGTTTAAAAAAATCAGTTTCTTTCGGTTTTTCACTTCAAGGTTCGTAATTTTTTCCAGCCAATTTGAACTCAAAACCGACATTGAAGTATTATCTATAATACAAACAAACAAACAAACAAACAAAAAATGATGGAAATCGGATGAAAACTGTGGAAACGTACGAACGACATCCGATCACACGTACATACACACACACATTTTGAGAATTATAGATATAGATTCAACACAACTTTGGTATAAAGAACGGCTCACTTATCAAAAGAGAAAGTAATTTAAATATGAGAAAAAATTCTCCGGAGTGCCGCTATCAAATCTTATCAAAATATTAATCTGCATGCTGATATTTTTCCAAAATCTCCATTTCTGAAAGAATTACTCTTTTCCCAAGAAAAGATACATGACTACAAAAAAATTCTAAAAATTGAAAAAAAGACTGAAAAAAAAAAAAAAAATCCGTTAAATCCTAAACTTCATGTTATTCAAAATATATATCATAAATTAATTCCAAAGTAAAATAATTTAAATACTAATTTGTATAAAATGTTTTAAAAAAATTACTTACTTATTTTTTTATTAAACATTTAAATTATGTCACGTCGTGTCCTCCATAGCTTGCCTGACATTTCAGCTAACCTAATGAATATTTACTAGTGTTCCTCAACTTAAAAATGTTGAAAAACCAATGACATTTTCGTTCTTGATTATAAATACTTGTTACAAAATAAAACCCTTGGATTTGCTTTTGGTAAAATACTACGGAGGACGAAACGCCTCGGCTAAGATAAGTTTTAATTTTTTATTTCTTCATATATTTTCTTATGGTTGTGCCCAACAAGAGGTTTGCCGTAATACCAATTTCAGTAAGACTATTTTACGATATATGCAAATCTTCAATAATTTTATGATATATGCAAATCTTCAACAATATTACGATATATGCAATCTTCAACTGTATGACTACATATGCAAATCTTCAATAATATTACGATATATACAAACATTCAACCATATTACGAAAAATACAAACCTTGAAGCATTTACGATATATGCAAATCTTCAATCATGTTACAAAGTATGCAAATCTTCAACCGAAAAACAGTATATGCAAATTTTCAACCATTTTACGATATATGTAAATTTTCAATAATATAACGATATATGCAAATCATCAGCTATTTTACGATATGTGCAAATCTTCAATCATTTTTCGATATATGCAAATCTTCAACAGTATTACGATATATGCAAATCTTCAAAACATTCTAAGATATATGCAAATCTTTAACCATGTTACGATGTATGCAAATCTTTATCCATTCTATGATATATGTAAATTTTAAGAATATGATATATCCAAATATTCAGCTATTCTACTTTATATGCAATTTTTAAAACCATTTTACGATATCTGCACATCTTCAAACATGTTACGAAGAATGTAAATCGTCAACCGTTCTACGATATATGTAAAGCTTCAACAATATTACGATATATGGAAATTTTCAACCATTTTAAGATATATGCAAATCTTCAATAATATTACGATATATATATAAATTTTCAATTATTCTACATTATATGCAAATCTTCAACCATTTTACGATATATTAATATACACAACCATGTTACGATATATGCAAATCTTTATTCATTCTATGATGTATGTAAATTTTAACAATATTGTGATATATCCAAAATTAACCTATTCTAATTTGTATGCAATTTTTAAAACCATTTTACGTTATATGCAAATCTTCAAACATGTTATGAATTATCTAAATCTTCCGCCGTTCAACGGTAAATGTAAAACTTCAACAATATTACGATATATGCAAATTTTCAACCATCTTACGATATATGTAAACCTTTAACAATATTACGATATATGCAAATTTTCAACTATTCTACATTATATGAAAATCTTTAAACCATTTTGTGATATATGGAAATCTTCAAACATGTTACGAAGAATGTAAATCTTCAAACATTCTATGATATATGTAAATTTTAACAATATTATGATATATCCATATATTCAGCTATTCTACTTTATATGCAATTTTAAAAAAACTATTTCATGATATATGCAAATCTCCAAACATGTTACGAATTATATAAATCTTCAAGCGTTCTCCGATACACGTAAACCTTCAACAATATTACGATATATGCAAATTTTCAACCATCTTACGATATATGTAAACCTTCAACAATATTACAACATATGCAGATTTTCAACCATCTTACGATATATGTAAACCTTCAACAATATTACGATATATGCAAATTTTCAACCATCTTACGATATATGTAAACCTTCAACAATATTACGATATATGCAGATTTTCAACCATCTTACGATATATGTAAACCTTCAACAATATTACGATATATGCAAATTTTCAACCATCTTACGATATATGTAAACCTTCAACAATATTACGATATATGCAAATTTTCAACCATCTTACAATATATGTAAACCTTCAACAATATTACGATATATGCAAATTTTCAACCATCTTACGATATATGTAAACCTTCAACAATATTACGATATATGCAAATTTTCAACCATCTTACAATATATGTAAACCTTCAACAATATTACGATATATGCAAATTTTCAACCATCTTACAATATATGTAAACCTTCAACAATATTACGATATATGCAAATTTTCAACTATTCTACATTATATGCAAAATCTTTTAAACCATTTTTCGATATATGCAAATCTTCACGGAAACAAAAATGCGACTGCATAGTGTAGCTCAACCACTGGGTATCGTCAGTAGCACAATATAAGTAAAGATGAAAATCTTTTTCCTACTCCACAAACTAATATATTTTCGCAAGAGTGTTTTTTTTCTTCTTGACTATTTCGCGCAACTTTGTGTTGTTAGGAAACACGGATCGATATCTAACACTTGTCCAAATGCAGCCAGTAATTACGGGCATCAGATATGCATTAGGTTCTGCGTAAACTTGTATTATTCTCGCTGACGATTGCAGAAGTGGGGCATCAAATTCGGATTAAACTAAGAACACTTGAGAATTGCTGCACGAGATCATCTTGCCCGCCATCGCAGATTCAGACGTGCCTAACAAGACGCGTTCGTTGGAAGTCAGTAATTATTTCGAAGCGTCGGGATTTAGTCATTATTTAGTCCAATTCTCATTGGAGGAAATAGTCCTGGGTATGACGATAAATTACACCCGGCAGCAACGCCTCTGATCGGGAGACTGGAGGTATTGAGGTGCGTGAAACCAACTCCTAATTGCTGTTATGCCCAGATACACCCACACCCGCGGTGTTAGCACCTGTTAGGGTCCCAGTTATGGGCAAATAGCGAACCCCCAAACAAAAAGCAAACACGATGGAAGTATAAAAATACATTTTTATAGTGAAGATTCTGGCAATATATTTTAATATTAAAAATTTACCAAAAAATGAATATTTATAGTAAAATTACCAACAATACAATTTTAAATGAAAATGACTAGCAATAGTTTCTATAATAGAATTAACAACGATACAGTTTATAGCAAAATGACCAACAATACATTTTATCTGTAGTTGAAGCCATAGAATTGTGTTCAAAATATTTAGATTTCGGCATTAAGTAACCCATAGAAGTGTTGATATGCCGCTAAACAAAACCAATCAACCAACCAAAGAAGATAAATGAACTCAAGATATTAGTCCATATAATACCGTAGAATTACTTAAATCAAACTGTATCCTTAAATATAACTCAAACATAACTAGAACATAAAACATGCATATAGTCGCATCTCGTAATTAAGTTTAAACAAACACATATACGCATATCTATCATGTTTCCAACTGTGAAAGTAGAATAACATATATCATATTACTCAAAAGCTTCAAATTTTGCCATTAAATGACCCACACGGAGTTGATGTGACGTTAAACAAACAAGTGAAATTAAATCATTGGAGGAAAAAAGCAAAACACGCATGCGCATTCAGTTTTCTTAAAATGCCGGCTGCGTTTTTGAAAAAGGAAGAGAGGGTGTTTTGTGTAGATATGAGAAAATGTGCTCAAAGGGACATTTGGGAAGGAAGTGGATAAATTCTTAGAATAAGAAGCAACTGAAATTTCTGTGAGCCATAGTAAGGCAAGAGGGCTTAGAAAATTTGATTCTCATAATATACATTGAAGAAAAGAAAGGAAACGGTAGTTTATAAAAAATTGTAAGACATTTCTTCGGTCGTCGATTTTCACTTACTCTAGAGAGAAAAAAATCAATGTTTTTTCTCGAAGAAAAATGAAAAGTGATATGTTTCTTTTCTTTTCATCATATCACACATGTAAGACAATAAAGCCACTAAGACACAGGGGTTTACTGAGTCTGTAAGAATAAGAAGAAAAGAGAAGAATTGTTAAGGAGAAGTGGAACAAAACAGGTGTAATCAAGAAAATAGTAGATACGGATTGACATTGCCTTTAAAATTTTAAAGATCAATGTTGGCTAGAAAGACGGAAAGAGGATTCCACAAGCGAGACGTGTGAGAAAAGAAATTGTTAGCATTGAATTTACGGTTACATCTAGCCAATTCAACTAGGAAGTGATGGGACCTAACTGTCAATCTAGTACAATTTACATGGCAATTGTTCTCATGGATTCGATTCTTTAGAGACCTTGCGGCTAATCTAGGTACCATAGCTAAGAGTTCATCTGAACAATTACCATGAAGGTATTTATAGAAAAGGCTCAGGATAGCTACATTACGATGGTGGGGAGGGGACGCCGAGACCCTATGTCAAGACGAAAAATATTGTTGATTCTTATTTGAACTTTGTCACGTAAGTGAGCGGCTAATATTACTATATATATATATATATATATATATAAAAGGCAGGATGTGTGTGTGTAACGAATGCACGGCCGCAATTTTCGAAGGATTTGCACCAAAATTTATGTGCACATGCTCCAAGTTAGCTGAAAGGCCAAGACCGACATTGCATTTCCTAACTCCCATCGATAGTGGAAATAATCGATTTTTCATGCTTCTACGGCAGTTTTCATGTAGTTTGCGGCCATTTTCTACTAGCCAGAGTGAGAGCCTATAGCTGGCTGCCACGAATAGGCAGGAAGATTCTATTGGCCAGCGTGAGAGCCAACAGCTGACTGACGCGAATGTTAACTAGCATGCTGACATGGAAAAAAATCGATAGTTGCATTCGTCACAAGTGGGAAAAATTTAAATCTGCATGGCACTTTACTCCTATTGGCTCATTCGCTTGCTTAAACTCAACGTTGATTCTGATTCCGCAGAACTGGGTTGGGTGTGAAAAAGTATTTGTTGTTAATATTCTTTTTTCATTCGTTTTTTCCAGTTACGAGTCCTTTTTTAAAGCTGATCGTTTTGTGTTCATTTTGTTTAGTTCTTTTTTCGTAACAGATTTAATGTTTAGTATAGAGCTTAGAAAAAATTCGCAGTGTGAGATCGGCAAGAAGTAAGGCATGTAGCAACATCAGCACGGCAAAGGGCACTCCTTTAAAGGCAAGGAAGGGCAAAAATACTTTAAGTCAAGTGATAGCGATTGCTGTATGAGTCGTACGATTTATGAATCAAGCCCGGTCAACGCCGGGCCATGCTGCTAGTATATATATATATATATGTATATATATATATATATATATATATATATATATATATATATATATATATATATATATATATACAATGTGAGATGGTTAAATTGTCGTCTAAATGACGCAAAAATGAAAATAACTTTGACATTTAATTTTAACGAAATCTATTTACCAACTGTATACCAAAATATCTTGAAATACTAACTGGCTTCAACCACGGCCTTCAGACGACTTTGGAATCTCCTGCATCTCTTCTGGCCGATCTCCTTTTTAAGTTGGTGAATGCTGCCATAATTCTTGCCTTCAGTTCATCTTTGGTGTTACAAGGATTTTTGTTGGTTTCTGGTTCAATCAACTGTACCCCACAAATAATAATCAAGGTGGTTGCAGTCTGGGGAGTTATGTAGCCAAATGTAAGGTGTGATTTGGTCGCAGAGTGTCATGATTAGGTTCTCACGCTTGTGTGGCATGGTGCAGAGTCCTGTTGCCAGACATAGGGTCTTTCGGCAGATCCTCTTGACCCAGGATAGCACTACTTTCTCAAGTCATTTGATGTAGGCCTCCGCGTTGAGTGTGAGGCCCTCACCAACAAATTCGAAAGTTCTTTTCTTATCAGAGTGAGTTTTCCGAGCTGCCGTACCTTCGTAATCACCATTACACTCATTGAACTCTTTACGAATCCTCTGCACAATCCTCATATTGACACCCAAAGACTTTGAAATGTTCGTATTGAAACTTTCGACGCGAATTGCGAAGCAGTACGGCATACCGCTTTCAAATTTCTGGCGGAGTGAATTGCATCATTGTGCTCTTTTTCTCACAGATGGTTCGCAACTGACCCTACTATACTGTGCAGTGGACAAAATCTAAAACAAACAACGCGCATGCACGAAACTAAAAATATAAAATGGCGACAATTTACCCATCGCACCCATATATGTATGTATATATATATATATATATATATATATATATATATATATATATATATATAAATATATACATGTATATATATATATACATGTATATATATATACATGTATATATATATACATGTATATATATATGTATAAAATGACAATTGGAAAAATCTTAGATTTTGACGACGCGTTTCGTCTTCCGAATTTTCAAGTCTCTGTTGGTATAGTTACATTAAAAAATCCAAATTTAAAAAGATAGACGCTTCTGTCCAAGCCTATTTTTTTTTTTTTTTTTGTTAATGCAAATCACCTTTATAGTCAGAGATTTTTCTTTTTTTGTAACTGTATTGTCGACATGGAAAAAAAAATCTCTTACTATAAAGGTAATTTTCATTAAAGAAAAAAATGGCTTGGACAGAAGCGTCTATCTTTTTTAATTTGGATTTTTAATGTAACAAAACAACAGAGATATCTCGATTTCATTTTTGCTTTGAAAAAGTCGGAAGACGAAACGCGTCAGCAAAATCTATGATTTTTCCAATTGTCATTTTATACCAGTCTGACTTGTCCACAGAATTAATCTGGGAATTTAACTATATATATATATAAAGACATTTATGATATGTTTAACGTTCTTTTTATATATACAAGTATTTAAGACAATGCTCTGTTTGTAATAAACAGTATTAAATAACATTTACCGGCCTGAATAGAAAATTTTCGTTCTCCGACAGGAATCGAACCTGTATCCTATACGGAACCGTCATTTCGCGTGACGTGCCTTAACCGTTCGGCCACAGCGAAGCGTCTGGTTAACAAGGTCGATTTTACTATCTTTAAACTTAAATCTTCCATGAATCTCTTCTATTCATATCTGCTCTAGCGTATCACATGTAAACAAATGACGTCATATATTTTTGAATTGGACAAAGTCCGACAATTTATTTAAAGACATTTTATGATATGTTTAACGCTTCTCTGTGGCCGAACGGTTAAGGCACGTCACGTCTATAAAAAGAACGTTAAACATATCATAAATGTCTTTAAATAAATTGTCGGACTTTGTCCAATTCAAAAAAATATATATATATGTATATATTTATATATATATATAATAAAAATAAAAAGGTATACTATATTTGCTCAATATCAGATACAGAGCGGGTGTAAATATAAAAGTGGACACTGATACACGTTGTTATATATGTGCCTCTTTACATTTTCCAGTCCTTTGTAGCTGTTAATAAAAATCTGTCTTATTGTTACCTCTGTTCTGCGATCCATTTACTCCAGCTGTTTTCGTGTTTTAGAGAAAATGGAAGCAAAAAACACACACCAGAAAAAGTCTATTGAAATATCACTAGGGCATAACGAGGACAGAGGAATTGCCAAATCTGATACTCGCAGGAAATATTTGACAAAAAAAAGGGACAGAGGAAAGCAACGCTTAACTTGCCTAGCAAGCATGAGTAAATGCAGTGTGGAACAGAATTTCGGAGAGATAGCGGGAAAAACAGAATTTACGAAGGGCTACAACGGATAGAACCTGAATTGACATCAAAGAAGGAAAAAAAACTGTGTTGATATTTACTGAACATGCTTCATGAGGATTTAAAATAAAGTTTTAATATATTCGAATGTTTAAGTTACGTGTTAGATGATAAACGCCCAGCTTTTTAGCATTGAAATTCTATTGTGTGACGTTGGACAAGTGGCGAGATTGTACAACTCAACCGGCAGTGAAATTCGACATATTACCAACGCGAAACAAAGGCCGGAATTGAAAGCTTCCAGCAATTAATTGTCTCAAGTATGAGTCCACTTATATTGACACATATTTTTTCAAGCACAATAGCGAAATCTTATGCATCCACTTGAAATTTAAATGAAGTTTAGCACATGACTTGTCATAGTGAATCAGAAGATATTGTAGTCCATTCTCTATTGGATTCAACTCTTAAGCCATTGTATAGGATAGGTCTTCTTTATTGTAGACGAGCGATTATAACCGGTGTTACACGTTCACAGTCTCTTTTACTTGCGCCTCTGACACCATGAATTGTGAGCGATTTTGTATGGAATTTAAACCATTATATAGGATAGGTTTTCTTTACTATACACTTGCAATTATAACCGGTGTTACACGTTCACAGTCTCTTATATTTGCTTCTCTAACATCGTGGATTTTGAGCGACTTTGTGTTGAATTAAACCATTATATAGGATAGGTTTTCTTTACTATACACTTGCAATTATAACCGGTGTTACGCGTTCACAGTCTCTTATATTTGCTTCTCTGACATCGTGGATTTTGAGCGACTTTGTGTTGAATTAAACCATTATATAGGATAGGTTTTCTTTACTATACACTTGCAATTATAACCGGTGTTACGCGTTCACAGTCTCTTATATTTGCGTCTCTGACACCGTGCATTGTGAGCGATTTAATGATTCCCATGAAGAAAAAAAAATAAAATGTGCAAATAACATATATAAACGAAAATAAAATGAATTTAAATTAAAATAAGGCATTTGTTTTCCTTTAAAAACCTTATCTTTTTTTTCTCTCTATATCTCTATCTTTCTCTTTTAGCTAACGAGAAGGCACCCCCCAAATAGATAAGAGGAAAAGAAAAGATTGCACCCGGACGAAAAACGTGAGAATTTTGTGGGACCTGAGCCTACTTATTTATGACTATAAATCTATCATAATAAGTCCTTCTGTATATCTCTTTCCCCCCTCTCAATGTTTCTCACTCTCTTTCTGTCTCTCTTTCTTTCTTTCTTTCTTTCTTTCTCTATCCCCCTCTCTCTTTCTCTCTGTCTCTCTCTGCCTCACTATTTCTCCCTCTGTCTTCCTCCCTCTCTATATATTTCTTTGTTTCTTTCTTCATCTCTCTCTTTGTCTTTCTGTATATCTCTTTCTCCCTCTCAATCTTTCTCACTCTCTTTCTGTCTCTCTTTCTTTCTTTCTTTCTCTCTCTCCAGTCGGGTGGGCGGGTGGTATAATGGATAGCGGCTAAGAAAGCCGAGTTCAAATTCCAGCCGGGTGCATTATATTCACTTACGCACAAATACTTCCAGTAAAGGTAATAATTTATCTCCTATCCCCCAGCTATGGGTTAAATAGTAGGACTTGCATCAGGGAAATTCATTGCTAGTCTCAAAAAATTGTTAATGCAATATTCACTCCCCCAAAAAGGATTATTCTTACTTTTCAAAATATGTTTTTGCTTCACATAACTCACAAAGGGATGTTAAACTGTACAAAATAAATACATGCTCATACAAGTCGGATGAGCTGGAGAGGCAATGGATAGCGGCCGGATAGCAGAGTTTGAATTCCAGTCAGATGCATTATAGTCACTTGCGCGTAAATACACTTACTAAATTTATGAATCCATCTACTCCCCCCAGTTATGGATTAAATAGTAGGCGTCGTATCTGGAAAAATAATTGCTATCCTCAAAAAATTGTTAATGCAATATTCACTCGCAAAAATATTCTTACAATCCAAAATAAGTTTCGGTTTTGACTAACACACAAAGGGTCGATAAACCGTAAAGAATAGATCAATCAATCCAGCTAGAGAAAAAATTCTCTTTATTTAAGCAACTTCACGTTCGATAAACATTGACATAATCCTGGCTGTATGATAAGTCGTTAACACTATACTTTAAAAGCAAGCGTAAATCTAATAGATAGCGAGGTACAAAGAGCTGTCCAATCCAGCGTCTCGTGGATTAACCTCGCCTATATCCAACGCACTGGACAATATCGTTAAGAAGGCAAGCCGCGTACTTTGGAAACTTTGTAAAATATCTGTGCCTTTTCTTTGGCTATTTCAGAGATCAGTAGGCGTCGTGAGAGGGTACAGTGATGCGAGCGCGTTGGTTGTTATGCACCTGAGACTGCTTGCTTCTCGTTGAGAACGGTTTGCGTCGATGCTTCTTGGTCGAACTTACCGATAAAGCCGACCATTCTAAGCTGGAAGGAATTTAAGCTGGTCAGAATAAGAGAGAAAGGAGATTGGCCCGAAGCGATTTATGGAAGAGTCAAGCGAAGACTCTGCTGATGCCAGCGGTGACATTTTTTTTGTCGGAGATGATGTTTGGCCATATAGCTTTGATAAAGAAATAATAACAATTCTGGAGAGAGAGAGAGAGAGAGAGAGAGAGAGAGAGAGAGAGAGAGAGAGAGAGAGAGAGAGAGAGAGAGAGGAAGAAGGACAGAGAGAGAGAGATAGCGAAAGAAGAGAGAGTGAAAGACAGAAAGAGATAGAGAGGGAGGAAGACAGAAGGAGAAATAGTGAGGCGGAGAGAGACAGAGAGAAAGAGAGAGGGGGATAGAGAAAGAAAGAATGAAAGAATGAAAGAAAGAAAGAGAGACAGAAAGTGAGTGAGAAAGATTGAGTGGGAGAAAGAGATATACAGAAAGAGATAGAGAGAGATGTAGAAAGAAAGAAAGAAAGAAAGAGAGAGAGAGGAAGACAGAGAGAGAAATAGTGAGGCGGAGAGAGACAGAGAGAAAGAGAGAGGGGGATAGAGAAAGAAAGAAAGAATGAAAGAATGAAAGAAAGAAAGAAAAAGAGACAGAAAGTGAGTGAGAAAGATTGAAAGGGAGAAAGAGATATACAAAAAGACAAAGAGAGAGATGAAGAAAGAAAGAAAGAAAGAAAGAGATAGAGAGGGAGGAAGACAGAGGGAGAAATAGTGAGGCGGAGAGAGACAGAGAGAAAGAAAGAGGGGGATAGAGAAAGAAAGAAAGAAAGAAAGAAAGAAAGAAAGAGAGACAGAAAGAGAGTGAGAAAGATTGAGAGGGAGAAAGAGATATACAGAAAGACAAAGAGAGAGATGAAGAAAGAAAGAAAGAAAGAAAGAAAGAAAGAAAGAAAGAAAGAACTAAGAAAAGCAAGAACGAATCGAACAAGTCTGCGGAGACATGAGCGTTTTGGAAGAGGCGGTAAAATGCAGGCGAGTTCACAGAGAATGAATACGTTTCCAGAAATACGGAATTGAATCAAATCGTTTACATTTTTAACAAGAATCTCTTCAGAATCCATCTTGCACATTTATAAATATACCATTCATCCGAGTAATGAATTCTCCTGCTGTACATCCCGAAATTCTTGACAAATCCCCCCCCCCAAAAAAAAGGGGGTCAGTAATGTAATCGAGGGAGGCACCGTGGAGCAATGGATAGCGGCTCGGAAATGGAATTCAAGCTCGGCTCTCCGATCTGAGGAATCAGAGAACCGAGTTCGAATTCCATTTGAATCCATTACATTCACTAAACGTTGGGAATTAATCCTCTTCTTCTCTCCCCAGCTATGGGTAAAATAGCAGAACAGACCAGGTTCTGTAGCTTTGAATGGCAACTGCTCTACAGCAGAAAGAAATGCCAACCTACTGCAGGAAAAAAAATCTGCCTTGTCAGTCATGTATCGAAAGATACATGATCGCCTAAGCGATCTCCAACTATTTAAGTGTAACGTCAATCGACATCTCTAGTTGACTTGATCTATCCACTTCCCTTCTCCACATCCTTTCACCTTTCATTCCTATTTGCTCTCGCTCCAAATCTTCTGTAACCCCATTGCCTTGATTAATCCACTATCTTTCTCTATATCCTCTTCTTTACCACTCCTATCTGCTCTTCCTCCAAACCTTCTGTAAACCCTTGCGTGCTAGTGACTTCCAGCCTTGCTTGGGGTGAAAAGCTTAAAATAAAACCCCAAAAAACCTAAAAAATCGAACATGATCAATTGATTTTCTGTTAGCTGAATGAAAAACAAATCGAATGGAGATATATAACTTTGTAGAATTTGAACGCTTGAAATTAGACAGCAATTTACGAGTGACACAGAAAATGCTTAAAGGTACACAAGGATAGAGTTCAGGTCTTTCAACAAGAAAATACAGGAAAAGACTGCTGGTGTCAGTAAAGCAATTTTTTTTTTGAGTGGCGAGCTTTGGTGACGATGTTTGATGCAGCTGCTGCGATAAATATATAACGTCTGGGATAGAAACGAAATAATTAATTATAACCAGGAATAAAAACAAAACTAAATGAACTGAAAGATAAAGCGTATAATGAGAAAATTGTCGCCATTTATTTTTTTTAATTTCGCGCATGCGCATTGTTTGTTTTTTATTTAGCCGACTGCACAGTATGGTAGAGTCATTTGGGCAACCACTGTTAGAAAAAGAGCACCATGAGAAAATTCACTACACCAGAAATTTTGAAACGGCATACTGTACTGCTTGGCATTCGCGCCGGAAGCTCCAATATAAACATTTCAGAATGTTTGCGTGTCAAAGTGAAAAGGATTCGGAAAGAGTGAAGTAAGTCTAATAGTGATTACGCAGGTCTTTAGATTGATATCTAGTGATGGTGACGTTATGCCGCCATTTATCTTTCCACAGGGCCCCAAACTCAACAAGAAGGCCTACGTCAAATGCCTTGAGGAGGTTGTGCCTCCCCATCTCAAGAGGGTGGCTGTTGGAAGACTCTAGATCTGGCAACAGGACTTTGCACCATGCAACGCAAGCAAGAGAACTAGTCATGGCTGTTAGACAATTTCTGCAACCACATCATCCGTTATATCTTACCACCTAACTCCCCAGACTGCAGACTCCTTGATTATTTTGTGTGCGGTGCAGTTGAGCGACAGACCAACAAAACTACTTGTAACACCAAAGATTAACTGAAGGCAAAGATTATTTTAATACAAACCAACTAATACAAAGAAGCTACCCAGAAGATTTGCAGAAGATTCCTAAGTCGTCTGGAGGCCATGGTTTAAGCCAATGGCCATTTTATTGAATAAAGAGATATGTTTGCGTAATTTTGATATATATATATATATATATATATATATATATATATATATATATATATACATATATATATATATATGTGTGTGTGTTAAAATGAAATGTCAGTGTTATTTTCATTTTGGCCGCAATTGGACGGCAATTTATCCATCGCACCCTGTAGATCTTTTAAAATGAGATGTCAGTGTTATTTTCATTTTGGCCTCAATTGGACGGCAATTTATCCATCGCACGCTGTAGATCTGTTAAAATGAGATGTCAGTGTTATTTTCATTTTGGCCTCAATTGGACGGCAATTTATCCATCGCACGCTGTAGATCTGTTAAAATGAGATGTCAGTGTTATTTTCATTTTGGCCTCAATTGGACGGCAATTTATCCATCGCACCCTGGAGATCTGATAAATGAGATGTCAGTGTTATTTTCATTTTGGCCACAATTGGATGGCAATTTATCCATCGCTCCCTGTATATCTGTTAAAATGAGATGTCAGTGTTATTTTCATTTTGGCCACAATTGGACGGCAATTTATCCATCGCACCCTGTAGATCTGTTAAAATGAGATGTCAGTGTTATTTTCATTTTGGCCTCAATTAGAAGACAATTTATCCATCGCACCCTGTAGCTCTGTTAAAATGAGATGTCAGTGTTATTTTCATTTTGGCCTCAATTGGACGGCAATTTATCCATCGCACCCTGTAGATCTGTTAAAATGAGATGTCAGTGTTATTTTCATTTTTGCGTAATTCAGACGGCGATTTATCCATCCAACGATGTATATAACTTCGCAGAAATTTTGTAGACGTTTGAAATGGGCTGGGGTGTTACGGGTAACCTAAAATAAATCCTCTTCACAGAAAATGCGTAAAGTTGAATAAGGTATGGCGTATGGAACACAATCAAATTATTTAAGTCATTTAAACAAGAAACTCGTACAAATCAAAGAGAAGATATTGTTCAAGCTAGATGTATTATCTTATGGAGATTGACTAGGGACGATATTGGATGTTTTAACTTTTATAAAGCCATAATAGCAATCGTCAATAACCAACAATAAATGTTTATAGTAAAGTTATCAACTTGTTTTATTGTAAAATGTCCAACAATTCATATAGTAAAATTATCAATAATATGTTTTATCGTAATATCACCAAACCAGTTTTCACTCCATGTTTCGTTAGGTTAAATGAAATGCAGCTAAGTAATTATAATGTACTCATCAAATAATGTGATGCTTTCGAATTAACTATAAAGTTTAAATTTTCATATTTAGATTTCGACATTAAATGACCCATTAAATGACCCATTAAATAACCCATGCCGCCAAACAAAAATAACCAAGCCAAACCATAAAAAAAAACGAAGTATATATATTTAAACTATCTACAGTGTTCTTACTGTTTTCATTTTTATTGCCATATTCACGACGTTTCTGCTGTTGTACGCTACGACCTTCTTCAGGATCTGTCTATATTTCTGAGATGAGGTAGTGTAACCATTAACACTATTTACATTGTTCGGACTGTTGTCTTCATCTTTATTGCCATACTCAGGACGTTTCTGCTGTTGTACGCAACGGCCTTCTTCAGCATCTGTCTACATTTCTGAGATGAGGTATTGTAACTATTTACACTATTTACATTGTTCGACGTGTTTTTTTTCTTCATTTTTATTGCCATATTCAGGACGTTTCTGCTGTTGTTCGCTCCGGCCTTCTTCAGGATCTATCTATATCTCTGAGATAAGGTATTGTAACTATCAACACTATTTACATCGTTGTTTCCATCTTTATTGCCTTATTCACGACGTTTCGGCCGTTGTACGCCCCTGGGTTTCTTCAGGTGATATTGCGAACTGAACCTATTTAGTCCACGAATGTAGATTGTTCTAATTCTACGTGCCATGCCTTTGAATATCTCAGTTTTAGTTAATTTCCCTTGAGAACTCAACTCTCCAAGTTTTTGTTCTCTCCGCTGTGGCCTAGGATTGAACTCACGACTCTTTGGTTTAAGTCACTTTTAGGACAAACCAACCAACCAACCAGCCAACCAACCAATCAACGCATCTATCCATTGGGTCATGTGAAATGTCCAAGGGAACTAGAAGAATCGATCCCTGTGGACACAAAAAGAGGGTTTCGTTTGAAATTCCATCAAATATTATCTGAAGAAGACCTGAGAGTACAACGGCCGAAACGTCGTGAATACGACAATGAAGATGAAGGCAACAGTCCGAACAATGTAAATAGTGTAAATAGTTAGAACACCTCATCTCAGAAATATAGACAGATTCTGAAGAAGGCCGGAGCGTACAACGGCCAGAATTTTGGGAATATGAAAATAAAAACGACAAGGGTTTTGGAGAAAATGGAAACAAAAAGGAAACTTATACATAACATAGGGAACAGACAGTTGAAATTCCGGGGGCAAGTAATGAGGAAGGTGGGCTTGGAAAATCTGATACTCACAGGACAGATTTAAAAACAGAGGGAAGCTGCACGTAATATACTTGATGAACTTGAGCAAATGGACGTTGGAACAGGGTTTGGGAGAAATAATAAAGACAAAACTCATTAAGAGTTGCAAGGGAGAGGAAGATATGAAAAGCCATGATCGCCCTTGTCCTGAAAGGACACGGCAAAGAAGAAGAAGAAGAAAGAGAAGAAGAAGAAAAAGGAAAAACCTCCGTATTGCTGTTGTTCCCAGGTTCACGCTGACCCAGAGTGGTAGTACCTATTAAGTGAATGCAAAGTGAATACAACGAAACCAACTGGAATTCGAACTCGACTCTCCGATTAACAATTTTGAGCCATTTTCCATAAAATATAATCTTAGGCTGTTTACGTCAACGAGGGTGTAAATAATGAAAATGCTTCATCTCAGAACAACAGAAAGCATTTTACTGAATAAGAAGAAAAAGATAAAGATATTAGTTAGGAAAATGTGGAATAATGAAAATTCTTCATCTTAGAACTTAAAGCAACTGAAAGCATTTCACTGAATAAGAAGAAAAAGATGAAGATATTAGACAGGAAAATGTGGAATAATGAAAATTCTTCATCTCAGAACTTCAAGCAACTGAAAGCATTTTAGTGATAAGAAGAAAAAGATTAAGTTATTAAACAGGAAAATGTAGAATAATAATTCTTCATCTCAGAAACTCAGACAAGTGAAAACATTTTACTGAATTAATCGAAAAAATTGATGATATTAACTCAGGAAAATATGGACTAATGAAAATCATAATTTCAGAAACTCAGACAAGTGAAAGCATTTGACTAGATAAGAAGAAAACGATGAAGATATTCGTCAAGAAAATGTGTAGAGTAATAAAAACCCTTCATCTCGAACTTCAGACGAATGAAATCAGCTGACTAAATAAGAAGAAATAGACGCATATATTAGTCAAAAAATGTGTGGAATAATGAAAGTACTTCCTTTGGCGCAGCTGTGTTAGTTAAAATAATAGAAAATAGTTATGTGTGGAGTCACGAAAATTCTTTATCTCAAATTCTCAGTAGACTATGAATATGTTTTGATTCTCTTTTCAAAGACTGCAGACATCTCAAGACCCAAACGCACCTTACCAGTAAATTATTCCGGAACGCACTTGCTCTAAGGTTTATTGCCCCAATTTTTAAATGATTTGTTAAGCGTAATTCAGTATTTAAACCTCCCTGTCATCAGAACCCCGTCAGCTGTTCTCAGAACGATTAACGTTTTTTCCTTTCTCGTTATGAGACGAAGAAAGTTGTGTTTATTGTAGGTAAAATTTTGTTCACTTTCTGTTAGTTAATGGTTCCTTTTTACACAATGGTAACAACATTACGGTAAAAGACCAGTTTAGCAATATCTCGTTTAGCTCGTTGTTTTGTTGTTGTGAAGACCTTTCCAAATATATGGAATAATATGAAATTAATATTAAATAAATGAACATCAAGTCGTCTAAATAAATGTTCACTTACACTTTGATTAATGTGTGATAACAGATAATTGATCTTTTGTGCATATGTATCAGGAGTTTGATAGAAGATGGAAAATATGACACCGAAATCCATACACACATTGGATTACCGAAAGATGCTATTCAAAAGATGCCACTTACAAAATGGAGGTGCCAACTTCAAGTAACTAAAGAATGTTAAATATCTGAGAAGTATTTTAAAAGATGATGGAAAATATGACACCGAAATCCGTACACGCATTGGATTACCGAAAAATACGCTTCAAAAGATGACAATTACGAATTGGAGATGTCAAACTCAATTAAGTACAGAATGTTAAATATCTGGAAAGTATTTTAACAGATGTTGGAAAATATGACACCGAAATCTGTACACACATTGGATTACCGAAAGATGCCTTTCAAAAGATGCCAAGTACAAATTGATGGTGTCTACTTCAATTTAGTACCGAAGGTTAAATATCTGGGAAGTATTTTAACAGATAATGGAAAATATGACACCGAAAACCGTACACATATTGGATTACCGAAAGATGTGTTTCAAAAGATGCCAAGTACAAATTGGTGGTGTCTACTTCAATTTAGCACCGAAGGTTAAATATCTGGGAAGTATTTTAACAGATAATGGAAAATATGACACCGAAAACCGTACACATATTGGATTACCGAAAGATGTGTTACAAAAGATGCCAAGTACAAATTGGTGGTGTCTACTTCAATTTAGTACCGAAGGTTAAATATCTGGGAAGTATTTTAACAGATAATGGAAAATATGACACCGAAAACCGTACACACATTGGATTACCGAAAGATGTGTTTCAAAAGATGCCAAGTACAAATTGGTGGTGTCTACTTCAATTTAGTACCGAAGGTTAAATATCTGGGAAGTATTTTAACAGATAATGGAAAATATGACACCGAAAACCGTACACACATTGGATTACCGAAAGATGTGTTTCAAAAGATGCCAAGTACAAATTGGTGGTGTCTACTTCAATTTAGTACCGAAGGTTAAATATCTGGGAAGTATTTTAACAGATAATGGAAAATATGAAACCGAAAACCGTACACATATTGGATTACCGAAAGATGTGTTTCAAAAGATGCCAAGTACAAATTGGTGGTGTCAACATCAAATAAGTACAGATGGTTAAATATCAGGGAAGTATTTTTGCATATGCTGGAAAATAAGATACCGAAATCTGAACACACATTGGATTACCGAAGGGTACATTTTAAAACCCAAAAATGGTTCTTAGAAACTGGAATAATTCGTTAGAAACAAAGAAATGAATGCTGGATTGCCGTGTCATATCCATTCTCTTTCATGGCAATGACTGCTGTACAATCTTCTCACAGGTGTAAAGAGAATTAGAGGCAACAGTAATGTGTTTTTACAGAAGGATACTGAGAATTTCACGGACGGAGACGGTAAACAACGAAGAAAACAGTAAGGAAAAAACACTTATAGTCAGAAATTAGGAAGATGGAGCAGAAACTCTTTGGAAACATAATAAGGAAAGATGGCTTGAAAGAACTAACCGTGTTAGGGTTTTCAGGAAAATAGGGATATGGAAAGAAAACGAACCACTTAAATGAGGAGCTTGTGTGAATGGATGGCGTGACGGCGTGAAGAAATTAGAAAAAAAGCCTGTTAACGGCCGCAAGAAATGGGAAATTGTGGAGAGCCATTATCAACCATGATTTAAAGAGACGTGGCACTTAGGAAAGATCTATTATCTTTGAGCAAAAACCTTTTGTAAAAGTTCGAATATTCAACTGGATTTCGATTTCACAGCAAGATAACACCGAGGTAGACTGTTCTAGTTCCACGTGCCATGTTTAATGGATGTCAGTCATCAGTTATCTCGTGTTAATTACCCTCTCGAGGTTCTCCACTGCCTTAACCGGGAATTGAACTCACACTCGTTGGGTTCTGTCTCTGGATCTAACCAATGACTTTATTCCCTGTGCTATGTGTCCTTGCCGGTGGAACTAGATCAGTCTACCCCAGTGAGCGAAATAAAGGGTTCAGTTCGACATTCCAACCACCTGAAGAAGGCCGGAGTGTACAACGGCCGAAACGTTGTAATAAATATGGCGACAAAGATGAGGACAATAGTCCGAATAATGTAAATAATGAGCAGATTTTGCTTTGATAAGTTTTACATCACAGCCTTGCAATTGCAAATTCAGATCACACACACACACACACACACACACACACACACACACACACACACACACACACACACACATATATATATAGGCGTATGAGAAACAAACAGATAAACAGAGGCTAAAACTTTATATCTATATCTATATCTATATATATATATATATACACACGAGGTCATTCAATAAATAAGGTGAATTTTTCGGTATAAGGATTCTAATACAGATAGAAGCTTACTTTTACTTTGTTTTTTCAACGTAGTCTCCCAGCACTGTCACACACTTTTCCCATCTGTGCACAAGCTTCCGTATTCCCTCAGCGTAAAAATCTTTGGACTGATGTCTCAGCCAGTCGCTCACAACACTTTTGACTTCATCGTCACTTTTAAACTTCGTGCCTCTCGTTAACGCTTTCAAGGGACCAAACAGGTGGAAGTCTGAAGGGGCAAGGTCTGGGCTGTAAGGGGGATGAGGGAGCAGTTCCCAGCCCAGCTCATTGATGGTCTGCACCGTTTGGGCTGCTGTGTGAGGCCTTGCGTTGTCATGATGCAAGATGACTACTTCTGACTGATGACCCCTGCGTATGTTCCTACAGATAAGCTTAAAGTCCTTGCAATATCATCCACTGTCACCCTTCTGTCAGACTGAATGAGGTCATTGACTGATTCGATCACTTCAGGAGACCTCACTTTTGTAGGCCTCCCAGGCCTGTCTTCATCCTCAACACTGCTCCGTCCTTCTTTAAACAATTTAGCCCATTTGTAGACATTTTTGTCTGAAACATGTGGCACCATACACAGTTGACATTCTCCTATGAATTGCAACTGGTTTGCACCCTTCAGCAACTAAAAACGTGATAATTGACCGCTGTTCAATCCTAGAGCATGCTTCTTGGTCGGCCATCTTTGTTAATCGCCAAAACTCTCAAAGTTTTTTTTTAATCTGCAAAAGAAATTAAATCTATGTGAAAAAGAAGTAAAACAAAAAATAAAAAATAAAAAAGAGTAAGCTTCTGTATTAGAAGTACTTATACTGAAAAATTCACCTTATTTATTGAATGACCCTCGTATATAAAGTTGTAGCCTCTGTCTGTCTGTTTGTTTCTCATACGCCTAGGATAGAGATAGACCCCCATAACCAAATACATCTCGAAACTACATTACCCACGTTACTTGGATAAGTATATATCATTTTGATCAAAGGGGTCTATACGTCCCATTGATTTTTTTCCGTTTGATTTAGATTAAATTTAAATTTGTACAAGGGAATGACTCCTCTCCAAAATATAGAAGGAGAAAGCCACAAGATGGAGGTCACATCAGAAAGATCAAAATGAGACAACATAGACGCCATGTTGGGCAAGAAATCACCAAACAGTGAGTAGTGCCTTACAATACATATTTATTGCGACAATTTAACTGTCATATCAATGTTGAAATCTGCCTATTAATTCATTCAATCAAGTATTGCATCAAATACATATCAAAGGGGTCAGATCAAGCTGTCTTTTGCATAAACCTAATTTTTTTTCCCTTTGATTTAAATTAAATTTAAATTTGAACAAGGGAATGACTCCTATCCAAAATATAGGAGAAATCCAGAAGATGGAGGTCACATCAGCAAGATCAATGAGTAATATTGAAATTCATCATTTTTATCAACAAATTATAACACTGATTTAAAATCAATCATTTTATTAAAAAAAAAATGTCACCCGCAGCAGGGCGCGCGTAATTCGACCAGTATTGAATAAATATGTTAAGTAGGCAATGTCACAATTGCAAGCTAAGAGATCAACACTGACCATATTTATTCTCCTGGAAGATTTGTATGACACTGTTGAAAAGTGAATAAAGTCAATTCAAACATTTGCCTTTCGATAATCAACTCAGCTCAGTATATAAAAGGAGGCAATCAAATTTTTATTCATTTATATTGCTGAGTTGTCGAAATATTCGGGAATTAAGGAGAAGACTTATTATTTTATCTATTCCTGGGATAACAATAGCAAGCGATAACGCAATACTTTGGGTACAGCTTTATTTAAACATGTAAGAACGCCACTGTATTATTTTTTTAATAAATGTATTTTAAAATTTAAAATATTACATTCATTAGAAAGTATATTCATTTTATGTTGTGGGGCAGACCCCTTTTACACAAGATGGACTCGTCCAAAGTATACTTATACTGACAGAGAGAATACCTGCAGGTTGAGATACGTTGAATCAGGGTGAGAGATACGGAGACAGTACACAGGGTGTTCACAGAGAGTTATACGAGAGTCCAGCGAGAGAGATAATTACGGCTTCACTTACAGAGACTTGTACATATACTTTCTACTAACCCGCATTCCTGGACTACTAATCTTCACTTCAAGTCTGTATTCTTACGTTTAATACACTTATTTTTCTATCTCAATTACTGGCGTTGTTTATTTATTTGTGCAGGATTCCATTCCCGGAATCCACAAAATTTTAAATACAGAAAGGGTAATTAAAAAAAACGACTCAAAAGTGCTACACTTAAAATGATTCTCGATTCAAATATTAACGACAAATATTGACGTATCCCGAAACAAGTAATGACTTATAGACTCAACATAAAACGACTAATATTTATTCATCGCTGAATCAAGTCAATTCTTATAGACCAATATGTCTTCGTCTTTATGTAGCGCCCTCCCACCCAGGACATAGACGATCATGAACCATCACAACTTCCTGGCTGTCTGTTATTTCTCCTAAACCCGTTCCGCCATTCATTTACTCACGCTCACGCGTATGTTATACGTTGTTTTCTCCTGTCTGTCTTGCCCTCTATCTGTCCTGTGAGTATCAGATTTTCCAAGCCCTCCATCCTCATTATGTGCCCAAGAAACCGCAAAGGCCTTTTCCTGATGTTAAATATTAGTTTCCTTTTTATTTTCATAATTTTTAAACTTCATCGTTGCTCGCATGTTCACGAATATAAATTTAGCAGATCTTTATGTGACGTGTTCCCTCAGGACGTAGGCAATCACGGCTCTCCACAACTTCCTGTCCTTTGTAACTCTTATTAAACATTGTCTTTCTGTTATTTTTCCAAAGCCCAGTTCTGCCATCCATTTACTCGGATTAAGTATGTTATGAGTTGTTTTCCTCTTGCCTTCTATCTGTCCCGTGAGTATCAGATTTTCTGAGTCGTCCGTCCTCATTATGTGCTTCAGAAATCTCAATTATCCCTTCCTGACGAAAAGTATTAGTTTCTTTTTTGTTTTAATTTTCTCTGAAACTTCGTCGTTGCTCACAGGTCCGGCCCATTTTATCCTCAGCATACTTCTGTAGAACCACATTTATGTTAATTAAAGTCTCCGCCTTATCTTTGAGGATATCAATCAACACTCACTGCCAGACAGATATCATTCCCTTTTTTTTTGTTTCTAGAGAAACTTTTCTCTTTCTTAATACCCTGCTTAGCTTTTTACGTTGCTATCTTGATTATCCAAGTATGGCTTCAGATTCAGTGTCACACTTACCGTCCTCTGTTAAAATACTTCCCAGATATTTAAATTTTCATACTTGCTTGATTTGGGCATCACCGATTTCCTCTTCACATTTTGGGCTGACCCGTTTGCTAACAACCATGCTTTCTGTCTTCTTGCAGTCGGTGTTTAAACTTTTCTTCTCGCTTTCTTTCACAAACTCCTGTAGGAGTTTGTGTAGCTTTCTTTCTGCGTCTGCTAATCAACACTGTGCCATCTGCATACCTCACGTCAAGTTACTTATTCTCGAATCGAGAATAAACAGTCAATATTTATCGATCTCCAATATAAGTACGTGACTCTTAGAATGATGACGATTGTAAAATAATTGATTTTCTTTATCATAATTCGAAGAACTTTTGTAAAAAAATAATGAAGAAGGGTTTAATTAGGTTCATGCTTTTTTTTCTTCAAAAAATGTCACTCACGCCACGAAATTTCTAAAATCATATATAAGTATGGTAATCAATCAGTTATGTGCCATGCATGATACACCCTTAGGCGATTATGTATTTTTCGAGACATGACTGACGAGGCAGATTTTTTCCCGCAGTAGGTTGCCATTTATTTCTGCGGTAGACCAGTTCCCATCCAAGACTATAGAACCAAGTCTGTCCTACTATTTACCCATAGCTGGGGGGAGAAGAGGATTTATACCTTTCACAAGGGTATTAGCACGCAAGTAATGTAATGGATTCAACTGGAATTCGAACTCCGATTCCACATTCCGATCCGCTATCCATTACTCCACCGTGCCTCTCCCAAATATAGTAGTACTATAAATTTTTAGAGGCTTCTAAAATTTTCTGGAAAATTCTAGAATTTCCTGGAGTCTTCTAGAACATTATGGAACCTATTGGAATTTGTTTTTGTTTATTTGTAAGGTTGTATGTCAGGCTATTGCTATAAACTGTTAAATGCGTTTAAAATACTTAAGAAGTATCCAATTATATCATTAACAAATTGAAAAATGAAGCTTCTGAAATATTTTTTACTCTTATTGCGTATATCGTTAAATCGAACCGGTTCAATTTAGCTAAGGCGAAGAGAAAATAATGACATAATCAAGATATTGACGTTCCACACGACTTCAAACAAAAGGTTAGGAAGGAAACCGCCATCAATACTGGAAGCAGCAATAATAAAAGCTTATTTTTTTTTATAAATTTTAACCGACAGCAACATTGCCTGCTCGGTCACTGATATCCTGAATATTTCATTATAAGGAAAAGGCTAATATTACCACGAAGGGATGACGAGAACATTTTGATCCTTGGAGGTTGACAGGGAGTGAAGAAAAGCTTGATTTTTAACCGTTTCCATAAAAATACCTGTGAATAATGCAACCGATCACCTGAAATAAAACTTTTTTGCGAACCCCTAATTTTTGTGCGAAAAAAAAAAAAGATCAAACTCTATCATAGAATGTCATAACGATTTTCACATGTAAGCTATGCATTACACCCAGAAACTAGGACTTGAGAAACCTATTTTCCTGAAAAATTGTTTTAAGAGAATGATTTTATAAATTTCATACGAAAGAGAAAATAATGAGCATATCAAGATGTTGACATTCCACACCACTTCAAACAAAATGTTAGGAAGGAAACCGCCGTCAATACTGTAAAGAGCGATAGCAGGAACTAGACTTGAGAAACCTATTTTCCTTAAAAATTGTTTTAGGAGAATGATTTTATAAATTTCAAACGAAAGAGAAAATAATGATCTAATCAAGATGTTGACATTCCAAACCACTTCGAATAAAATGTTAGGAAGGAAAATCCAATCAATACTGCAAATAGCGATAACAGCTACTGGGCTTGAGAAACCTATTTTCCTGAAAAATTGATTTAAGAGAAAGATTTTATAAATTTCAGCAAAAGAGAAAATAATGAGCATATCAAGATGTTGACATTCAACACCACTTCAAACAAAAGGTGAGGAAGGAAACCGCCGTCAATACTGTAAAGAGCGATAGCAGGAACTAGACTTGAGAAACCTATTTTCCTTAAAAATTGTTTTAGGAGAATGATTTTATAAATTTCAAAAGAAAGAGAAAATAATGATCTAATGAAGATGTTGACATTCCAAACCACTTCGAATAAAAGGTTAGGAAGGAAAATCCAATCAATACTGCAAATAGCGATAACAGCTACTGGGCTTGAGAAACCTATTTTCCTGAAAAATTGTTTTAACAGAAGGATTTTATAAATTTCATACGAAAGAGAAAATAATGATCTAATCAAGATGTTGACATTCCACATCACTTCAAACAAAAGGTTAGGAAGGAAACCGCCGTCAATAAGGTAAAGAGCGATAGCAGGTACTAGACTTGAGGAACCTATTTTCCTGAAAAATTGTTTTAACAGAAGGATTTTATAAATTTCATACGAAAGAGAAAATAATGAGCATATCAAGATGTTGACATTCCACACCACTTCAAACAAAAGGTTAGGAAGGAAACCGCCGTCAATACTGTAAAGAGCGATAACAGGTACTGGACTTGAGAAACCTATTTTTTCCTGAAAATTTTTTTTAAGACAATGATTTTATAAATTTCAAACGAAAGGGAAAATAATGATCTAACCAAGATGTTGACATTCCACACCACTTCGAATAAAAGGTTAGGAAGGAAACTCCCATCAATACTGCAAAGAGTGATAACAGCTACTGGGCTTGAGAAGCCCTTTTTTTTACTGAGAATTTGTTTTGAAAGATTCTGTAATTTTCAACCGATTGTCATACTGAGAACTCGGTCAATGAATACCAAATGCTTCCTTATAAGGAAGCAGCTACTATTACCATTTTCTCTGTTGGGAATGAAATCGGCGTATTCCCGACCCTGTCGATAGAACGATTGTGGGTTAAGAGGTAGCGATCTCGTTCCCACCATTAATAATGTGAATTGAGTTTGATGCCCGCAAGAAGCACAGATTAAAGCCGGGATTCAACTCAAAAACTATAACAGGTCAGGTCGAACGCGTATCCTGCCCGACAAGTTTTAGGCGAGGCGTCATTTCCGGAGGAGGCGCGAATAACTTAATCATTTATTCACAGTTTTCTTTCGCCCCAACGTCATTGCATCTAATTGTTCCTCTTTGACAGAGAACACTTCATCCAGCTATTAATAAATTTACATAAATTAAAAGACTGGATGCTTTTATTTCCTCGGCGAATTAGAGAGTTTCATATTCAATAATATCATTGTTGGGAGAAAATGAACGGCTCTACTTTGCTTTTTGTTTTACTAACCTCCACAAGAGCGACTCCTTGCACCTTTTCGGGTTAGCATTCTCGGCTAACATGAAGTGGAAAGATTATATTGAATCCACTACTTGGTCTGCTTCTAAGAAACTCGATTCATTGTGTTGTGCTAGACAATTTATTTTCCTCCTGAATCTATCTTATATATGTATAAGTCTACCATTCGGCCATACTTTAAATAACGCTGCCACATATGGTT
The DNA here is from genome assembly GCA_964036315.1 of Acanthosepion esculentum. Lineage (NCBI taxonomy): Eukaryota > Metazoa > Mollusca > Cephalopoda > Sepiida > Sepiidae > Acanthosepion > Acanthosepion esculentum. Next base: position 5,285,012 of record OZ038518.1, on the reverse strand, counting down.
TGGCGATCCTGTTGTATATTTAGAAATTCTTGATAAAATCCAAAGAAGATTCAGCAATATTATGGGTCCTGGCCTTGTGTCACTACTTCAAGTTTCTCTCTGTCTGTTTTAGATATACTTTCATGGTAATTATTCAGATGAACTCTTCACTTATTTACCTAGACTTTATGAATTTCAAAATCTGTTCTGGGGTCTTGTGGGAGATCGCACCTCCTTCCTCCTGAAGCCTCTACCCTACAAGCGTAACGTCAAAAGCCTATCGTAACTATCGACGTCCATCATTTAGTCCCTAGTGTTCAGACCATACGCATCTGGGACACATCATATTACGTCGATATTGACGAATCACCGACATTTTCTCCGTATTCCAATTGTAAGGAAGAAGTTCTACCTAAAAATCTTCTTTTTTTCTCTTCCGAGAGCTGCTATTTTGTGATGCGGCAGCATCTTCATCCTTGGCCTAGAGAGGAACGTTTGGTTGATACCGACGACAGCCTGACAGTGCTTGCAGAGAGGGCAATTTTTGTCGTTGGTCCATACATACGCCTATTAGCACCGAACATTTTCCCAAACGTGGAGCTTTTGGGTTCAAGATAAAGAAAAGATCAGTTATTTCGACGAAAACAATTAATTAGTAATTATTTTCAGATTATAGAAGGTATAAAAAAATGTAATTTCTGTCTGAAATTCTAGGATGAAGAGATATGAGGATTGACACTATTTACTGTCTTGTTTTTCTTCTTCTCCTTCTTCTTCTTCTATCTATCTATCTATCTATCTATCTATCTATCTATCTCGTTCTCTTTCATATCTATCTATCTATCTATCTATCTATCTATCTATCTATCTCGTTCTCTTTCATATCTATCTATCTATATATATATCTATATATCTATCTATCTATCTAGTTCTCTTTCATATCTATCTATCTATCTATCTATCTATCTATCTATCTATCTATCTCAGTTTACTTCATTATCTATCTATCTATCTCAGTTTTTTTCATTATCTATCTATCTATCTATCTATCTATCTATCTATCTATCTCAGTTTTTTTCATTATCTATCTATCTATCTATCTATCTATCTATCTATCTATCTATCTGTCTGTCTATCTATCTATCTATCTACAGTGTTCCTTCAGGACGTTGGCTATCATAGCTCTCCACAATTTCCTGTCCTTTGTAGCACTTAATAAGTTTTGGTCTTTTTCATGTCTCCGCTAAAACCTGTTCGGCCATCTATTTACTCAAACGCATTATGCGTTGTTTTCTTCTCTCCTTCTTGCCCATGTGAGTATCAAAATTTCCAATCCCTCTTTTCTCATCTGTTTCTTTCTGGTATGAAATAAAAGTGTCCTTTCTTTTCTATCCATTTTCTCTAAAACTTCGTCGTTGCTAAAATGTTCGGTGCACCAGAATTCTTTTCTGCAACTTGTCCCTTTAGAAAGTTGGCGAGCATGGCCCTCCGCATTTTCCTGTCCTTTGTAGGTCTTTTAAATTTTGTCTTTGTGCTATCACTCTTAAACCCTATTCTACCATCCATTTTCTAAAAACTTGCTGAATAGGTTATGCACGGGTTTCCTCTTTCCTTGCTCATGTGAGTATTACATTTTCCAAGCACTATTTCCTCAATACGGGCTCAACTGTTTCTTTCTGATGTTAAATATAGATGTTCTTTATTGTTTCCATTTACTCTAAAACTTCGTCGTTTCTCCAATATTCCGTCCAGGATATACTCAGTAAATTTCTGTCTCTTCAAGTCCCTTCTTCAGATTGTCCAGCATTTACTGTCATATAGGAGGAGTGATATTAGTAGCAGTCAGTACTCTTTTCTCTGTTTCTATCGAAATTTTCCTGATTCTTAATACATGACTTAGCTTTTGGAAGGCATTATCTAAATAGTAGGGTACATTTACACATATTTAACGTCATTTAAGCAGATATTAAAAGTTTTATGTACTTTAATGTATTTGCTGTAAAGCCTCTTCATTAGATAACCTCCATTGTGGATGGAGTCTAAAACAGGTGCATTGCATTTGGTTAATGACGTCATCATAATCACAAATCGTATTTGTGTCGTTTGTAAATCGTTTGCAATTTTCTTTGCCAAACTTCGATTAACAGACGTGCATTTATCGTCAAACGTCGACATCGAATTGTCACCTCCGCCACAACCACCACCGCAAAAGACAAAAAAGTAATAAAAAAAATGAAGTAATAATAATAATAATATATATATATATATATATATATAAAGACATTTTTATGAAAATATTTCGGACATTCAGGCCGGTAAATGTTATTTAATACTGTTTATTATAAACAGATCATTTACTTAAATATTTGCATCTATAAAAAGAATGTTAAACATAAAAATGTCTTTAAATAATTGTCAGACTTTGTCCATTGCATAATATATATATATATATATATATATATATATATCAATTATGTGGTGCGTGTTCAATTTATATAACGTAAATCATTCATACGAAAAACAAATAATGAAGTTAATTATATGGCAAGAATCACTCTCGCAAACAATATTTAATAATAAAATACAATCAACCTCGAATCCGTTAATGAATGGTATGATCCTTGTTTATAAATTCCGGTTTTATCAGGTCTTATTTTTGCTACTAGCTCGGCTTTCAATCGTTTCATACGACCATCATCAGGTAGGAAATTAGGTAAGTTTTTTTTTTTAATCCAGGTAATAACGAGACATCGAAAGATAGTGCAAACCGAAAGAAGTGTTTTTTTTAGAAATGTGATATTGTTAACTGAAAGAATAATTTTGGAGCGTGCAGTAACGATGCTGAGGTGAATTTTTTTTTTTTAAATTTTAAAATTGTGCGTTCTTGTACTGTAGAAGTAGAATTATTGTAGTAAAGGTGGCATGAACTAAATTGTTCAATAATTAGAGTAATGTCACCGTTATTATCAGGAATTCGCACGTAGGATCAGTTATTTTAATATCAATTATGTGGTGCGTGTTCAATTTATATAACGTAAATCATTCATACGAAAAACAAATAATGAATGATTCGAGGTTGATTTTATTTTTTTATTAAATATTGTTTGCGAGAGTGATTCTTGCCATATAATTAACTTCATTATTTGTTTTTCGTATGAATGATTTACGTTATATCTATATATATATATATATATATATATATATATATATATATATATATATATATATATATATATATATATATATATATATATATATAAATTATATATATATATGGGTACATCGCCGAGTGGTTCGCATTCTGACCATGAGACTCGGGTTCGAATCTCACCAGGGTCGACTTTTCAGGAAGAAGAATTCATTGTGTTATCGGACTGGAGGAGTCGATCCCAGCGTGGGACACCAGTGGAATGTGCCTGACCCAAGCCCTGTGAGTGAAATTGGTTAGACGATACTCTTGGGAGCCGTTGATAGTTCTGCTAGCACGTGGTCACAAGTGATCGTAGCCGAGGGCTTGGGCGTGCTGGCCTAGTTCAGATTGTTGATCACGTTGGATAACATGCTCTTTCCCAGAAACTGTAACTAAGGTCTGCACAGCATAGTTAAAGTATAAACCACAGGTGGGCTCTGTGGATGTTGAATAAATGCGCCTGAGCAAGCATCTGCAATACGGATTGACTAGCCGCCCTTGGAGGCGTGTATCCTGAAACACGAGAGGCCATATATATATATATATATATATATATATATATATATATATATATATATATATATATATATATATATGCTTAAATATAGTTTTAAGGTGTGCTATATTTATGGGATAAAGTGCTCAATATCAGAGATAGAGCGTATGTAAATATAAAAGTGAACATTGAAGTCGGCCTGACGATTGCGTCCAGCATGAAAGAGCCTGTCGCCTCGACTGTTGACTTCAATGTTCACTTTTATATATATATATATATATATATATATATATATATATATATATATATATATATATATATATATATATATATATATGTGTGTGTGTGTGTGTGTGTGCGTGTGGGTGTTGATGATTACTTTTTCTTTGTGGCATACCTTAAAAATGGCATTGGTAATGGTAATTTTTCTTATAGAGAACAATTCAGCATTCAATGACCGAGGAATAAGTGCTATTCCAGTTAACTTTTGCTTTACTCACTGCTAATGGGTTCGGATCAAAGTATAGTGTCTGTTCTCCTCTTCTCGAACAGTAGCGATAATATTAGCCGTTTCCTTATAAGGAAACATTCGGTATTCATTGACCGAGTAGCCGATGCTACATGAATAATGCTTTTCTTCACTCTCTGTTCATAGGGTTGGGATCAATGTGTAGTATATGTCCTCTTTATCTGTCAGAGTAATAAAGCCGTCCCCTTATAAGGAATTACTCGATATTCATTTTAACTCAAACCCCGTAGTTTTTTCATCTCTGCTGTGGCTAGGTAACGAACTCACAAATCTGGATCAAGTCACATTTAGATTACTACAACCAACCCTGCACGAAATATTGGAGCAACGACGAAGTTCTGGAATAAATGGAAACAAAAACAAACACCTATATTTAACATCAGAAAGAAACAGTTGAACCCGTACTGAGGAAAAAGTGCTTGGAAAATTTAATACACACATGAACAAGGAAAGAAGACTTCCGTACATAATCTATTCAGCAAGTTTTTAGGAAATGGATGGTAGAATAGGGTTTAAGAGTGATAGCACAAAGACAAAATTTATTAAGAGCTACAAAGGACAGGAAAATGTGGAGAACCATGATCGTAAACGTTCTAAAGGGACATGGTACAGAATTCTGGTGCACCGAGCATGTGAGAAACGATGAAGTTTTAGAAAAAATGGAAAGAAGAAAAGGACAATTATGTTTAACATAAAAAAGAAACAGATGACAAAAAAGGGCTTGGAAAATTTAATACTCACAGGAGGAAGAAGGAGAGAGGAAAACAACGCATAACCTGCCTCGCGAGCAGATGGCAGAACAGGTTTTAGCAACCGTCCCCTTATAGGGAATTACTCGGTATTCATTGTAACTCAACTCCCGTAGTTTTTTCATCTCTGCTGTGGTTAGGCAACGAACTCACAACCCTGGATCAAGTCACATTTAGATTACTTCAATCAACGCTTTTATCCAGTTCTTTTGCATTCTGTTTTCCTTGTTTGGCGTAAATGGTATTCGCTTCATTTTTTGTGGGTAAGGTTTCAGTTATATTCAGCTGTTTCTTGAAGACTGCCGCTTCATTGTTGATGGAGTGGATTTGGTGTTTTTACCATTTATAGAAGGGGGTCATTGGTTTTTGTGAGGTACGCTTCCAATCCGATTGTCGTAGTTTTTAGAGTTAGTTCAAGTTGGATTAGGCCTCGGCCCCCTAAAGCTCTTGGTACGTACAGCCTAACAACATCTGATTTCTGGTCGAACGTCTTCATTTGGGTCAGCATTTTTTCTGGTCTTGTCGTCCAATATTTTAATATCATTCAACTTCCATTTAATAATGTTGAAGCTGCATGTTACTACGGGTATAGCTAAAGTGGTGATACCCTTCATTTTATTGGCCCCATTAAGTTCGCTTTCTAGTATCAAACGCACTCTCCTATAATATTCTTTTCAGATGTTTTTCTTCATAATTGAATATTATTATTATCGTTATTATTATTATTATTAGTTGTAGTAGTAGTAGTAGTAGTAGTAGTAGTAGTAGTAGTAGTCCCCGGTCTCTTTTCGAGTGATATATATTTGTTATAGAGGAACAAACTGACACTTGAGTTTGAACTTAGATCCCCAGTGAGCAAACACAGGCGATCCCAAAATTGAATTAAGTAAACACCGTGACCATATAAATTTCTCGATAATTTTCAAGGTCGTGTTTTTTTTTTTTGTTTTTTGGGTTTGTTTTTTTTTTTTTGTAATTTCATTTGGTCAAGTTGTTTTGTTTTCTGTTTTACTCGTTTGGCGTAAATGGGATTCACTTCATTTTTGGTTGGTAAGGTTTCAATTAATCCGTTCCTTGTAGAGTGCAGCTTATTTGTTGATGGAGTGGATTTGGCGTTTTACGATTTGTAGGAGAGGGCCATTGGTTTTTGGGACGTTTGCTTCCAATCCGATTTTTGTGGCTTTTAGAGTTCAATTTGGATAATATCTCAGCCTCCTAAAGCTCTTGGTACCTATATCCTGCCAACATCTGATTTCGGGTCAGAATTTTTCTTGGTCTTGGTGTCCAATCTTGTAATGTCATTCAATTTCCATTTAATATTGTTGAAGCTGTATGTTACTACGGCCATAGCTAAAGTGATGATACCCTTCATTTTGCTGGCCCCATTAAGTTCGCTTTCTAGTATCGAATACACACTCTCCTATAATATTCTTTTCGGAACTTTTTCCTCATAATTGAATGTTGTATTTCGTCTACTTCGTTAATTCATAACTACTTGTATGTACAATTTTGGTCTAATTCCTTAATCCTGTTGTTGATATCAAGGTCTAAATCCGTAGTTTTCGGTAGTTTTCGGTAGTTTGCCGCTTTTGAAGGTGACTTTGGCACATTTGACGATTTCGAACTCTATCCTAATGTCTTCGCTGAAGGTTTTGACAATGGTGCGTCGGTTTTTCCTACTGGTTGTCATCCTTGGCAAATGTTTTAAGATCATCGATATAGAATAGGTGATTCAGTTTGTCATTATGTGACTTGAATCCTCAGCTACTGTTGTTCAGGAGGCAGCTGAATGGTGCTAATACAAGGCAGAAGAATATTGGTGACAAGGAATCTCAATTGGAAGATCCCGCTTTTGATGTTGATTGGTCTCGATGTTAATGACCCGTTTCAGGTTTTAATGTAGTCTTCCAGTTTTTAATGTTCTCCGTTAGGAATTTGACCGTCGTTGAGCTTACTCTGTATATGTTTAGGCTCTTCTCTATCCACGAGTGTGGTACACTTTCGAACGGTTTTCTATTGTCGATCCTTGACATTGATAAATTTCTTTTCTCTTCCAACATTGTTTTATTGATAATGGTCCTTGCACCCGTAACATTGTGGAGCATAGTCTGTATATGTTTAGGCTCTTCTCTATCCATGAGTGTGGAACAATGTCGAACGCCTTTCTGTAGTCGATCCATGCTATCGATAAGTTTCTTCTCCCTTTTTTCACCTCCAATATTATTTTATTGATAAATAGTTGGTCCTTGCACCCGTAATTTCCTCTTTTACGTCCCTACTGTTCTGCTGGGAGTAAATTGTTTTTTTATCAAAGAAGTTGTATGTCCTCTCGATTATGACAAAAGTGAGGATCGTGTACATTGTTGGTATGCAGGTGATAGGTCTATAGTTCTTCGCGGTCTGCGTTTACTTCTGTTTTGTGCAGTAGGTATGTTACACTCCACGTGTGCCATTTGGGGCATTTTTCTGAGTTTTATGATTATATCATTGTATGCCCGTGCGAGGTTTTGGTAGGTGCTAGATATTTTTTTTATCCAAAAATTAGCTATTCGGTCTATTTTTGGTGTTCTCCAGTTTTTGGTTTTGTAGATGACAGCGGTTGTTTAAGTAATATTGATATCCGACTATTATTGGATTTCTATATGTGTGTGTTGTTGCTTGAACCATGTAGCATTTGGAAGTTTTCCCTCATCTTACACCAGAATTCCTCGACTTCCTGGATATTAGGTAGTTTATTTATCTATTTTATTTTTCCTAGTTCTCGATATAGTTTCGTGGCATCTTCTTTGAAGATCTTGTTTTGACAGAAATATCTGTTTCTATCTTTTTTATAAATACCTGCTTTTTGTGCCTTCGTTTGAATTTTTTGTTTCAGCTTCTCTTTAACTTTTGGTATGTCAGTTTTATTCTTTATGTCAAGTGTCATTTTATTTCAACTGCCCCCTTTTTCTTTATTTCATTTCGGAGCCCTTGTTGGGATTGAGTGAAGATGTTAAGAGATATCAGAAGGTTTGAATGATCAGAAGGCTTAAAATTGTGCGTGTTCAATGATCTTCGATCTACAACAATTAATAAAAGACAAAAATAATGATTCGAAACATAACAATTGAATTTATTAAGTATTTGATGTACATGGTTATAAACTGAAAGGTTTGGAAGAGTTATGTCTCTTTGATTAGGAAATATTTTTACTTGGGGTATTTTTTTGGTGGGGGGTATCATTATATTATGGTATGCCCATGCGAGATCTTGGTGGGTGCTGAATAGGTTTTGTATCCCAAAATTGGCTATTCGGTCTATTCCTGGTTTTTTCCACTTTTTTGGTTTTGCAGATGGCAGCGATTGTTTCAGGAATATTGATATCCACTCATTTTTGGCAATATGTCTGTAGTGTTCTTGTAGTTGCTTGATTCATGTAGCTCTTTCATTGTGCCTTTGGAAGTTTTCCCACATCTTACACCAGAATTCCTCGACTTCCTCGATATTAGGTGGATCATTTATCTTTATTTTATTTTTTTTTCGGTTCTCGATATAGTTTCTTGGCATCTTCTTTGAAGATCTTGTTTTATCAGAATAATCTGTTTATTTTCCCATAATGCCTGATTCTCTGTACCTTCGCCCGAAATTTCTTGTTTCAGCTTTACTTTAAATTTTGCTACGACACTCATATTCTTTATATTAAGGACTTGTTTTAGTTGTCTCCTTAATCTTATTTTCATTTTTGAAGCCTTTCTCTACTTCATTTAGAAGTCACAGTTGTCCTCGTAGTTTATTTATTTCGGTTTTGAATTCTTTCTTTCCAGACTGGCCTTTTTTCTTTTACGTTTACATTGTGTTTTTTACGGTTTTTTTTTATCTATTGTTTGTGCGATCGCTGCCTATAAGATGATTAATTTCTTTCACGTTCATCAATCTCTATTTTTCGTCCCCTATTTTTTCTAATTGGTTGGTTCACGCCATTGTTTCTGTATCTGGTCGGTTGCATTGGTTTTTGCTTTCTTTCTTAAGTATTTTGCAGCTTCAGTCGGTGTATTGTGCTTTGCTTGCTTTTCAGCACCCATTTGAAACTCTATTTTGAACTTGTTTTTTTATTATTATTATTATTATTATTATTATTCAAACATTTGCATATTCAGATAATTGCTCATGATTGGTAACGGGGATGCTGAGCCTAGCCGTTTCCTTATAAGGAAATATTTGGTATCCATTGACGAAGCCGTTAGTATTACTCTCGGCAGAATTTTCTAAAAAAACTTTATCTTAAAACAGTTTTCTGACGTCCACTGTCACCGTTCTTTCTAGCATTCAGGGCAGTTTCCTTCCAAAACTTTTGCTTCACACAGTGTGGAAGATCAATATCTTGATGATGCCATTGTTTTCTCTTCGAGTTAAATCTGCTATCTATTTTTTGTTGTTGCAGCTATTGAAAGTCCGCAAGAAAAAAAAGTAATGTGGTTTCTGCAATTTAGTACAGTTCCATGTTTGGGATTATGTAGCGTCAGCCCACCAGTTTTGAAGCTTTAATCATTCTAAGACATTTCTAACGATTGACCTGAGAAGGCAGCTCTATACAGATAACAGTTTAAATCAGTATTTCTAATTTTTTTTTTACTTCAGGGTGCACTTGTAAAACAACTAAAACTCTGGGAGTAGGGAGGGCACTTTAAATCTTAATAAGGAAAAATTTGTCATGAAATTTGAAAATATGAAATTTTGGTTTAGCATTCCCAAAGAAGATTAGCGGTACTGATTTTATTTAAAGGAATTTATGAAGCATCTGCTATTTTTTAGAGTGGTCGATAAATCTTTTGAGTATTGCAAAATTGAAAGGATTATCCATTCCTTAAAGATAAAGGGATTTAGCATCCAGTTTAAAATATCAAAGACTTTATTTAGACACGGGAAGCCATATGCTTGGTGTCTCTAGCTTCTTAAAAAGTAAAAAAAAAAAAAAATTAATTTAAAAAAAATCATAAATTACTCTTTTGTTAACTTGTGAGCGCACCTGGTTACCTTTCAGGACGCATTAGTAGAACAAAGCACCCCGGCTGAGAACCGCAGTTTTAGATATTTATGAACGAGTCTGGCACAACGCATGCCATGCGTGAATTAGTTATAGTTCTTTTGCATATGTATTTTAACTCTGATAGCATTCGAATCATAAAAATTGCATTACTTGTTCAAGTGTCTCGAACACAGCTACACTTCTCATTTGATTTATGTTCTAACCGAATTACCCGCGTCTTGCTGCGTGTCACACATTTTTGTGTGACAATGAGCATTAATTTTAAATGATTATTATAATTTGTGAAGAAAAAATTATGCATTTCAATATTATTCAATGACTTTGCCCATGTGATCTCCATCTTCTGGCTTTCTCCTTCTATATTTTAGATAGGAGCAATTCCCTTGTTCAAAATTTAACTTAATCTAAATCATAAGAAAAAAATCAGTGGGTGATTATGCAAAAACAGATTGAGCTGACTCATTGGATATATATTTGATACAATATTTGATTGAATGAATTGAGGTGCAGATTTCAACATTGTTATGAGAGTTGAATTGTCGCAACAAATATGTATTGTAAGGCACTACCCACTGATTGGTGATTTCTTGCTCAATTTGACATCCATATTGTCTCATTTTGATCTTTCCGATGTGACCTCCATCTTCTGGATTTCTCCTTAAATATTTTGGATAGGAGTCATTCCCTGGTTCAAATTTAAATTTAAATCAAAGGGAAAAAAGTTCAGTGGGAGTTTTTATTTCTCCTCCGGAAACCACCCTTGGTCAAAATGAAGTATTCTTACTCAAGTACCCTAGGTAATTTAGCTTCAGAATATATGATAATGGGGGTCTATCTCCAAAACCTTAGGAGGATTTCGATAAGAAACAGACAAATCCGAGCTGCTAGCCCCTGTGCCTCCTATATATATATATATATATATATATATATATATATATATATATATATATATACCAGCGTACTCGCTTTAGTCTAATTGACAAATCTTAAACTTGTCGTATTCTTAAACTTCTGAGTACAGATTCAGAATTCGCGTACAAGTTTAGGTCTAATACACAACTTTTTACTTCCTATAATAAAATCGTTACCTGCTATAACAATTCTGAGTAATGATTTCGGACTTGATTTAGTGTAATTTACCTCTTATTACACCTGGTAAAAAATTCCTTGCACAGCAGAACAATTCCCGTTATGGACCATGAATCAGCGTGCTCGATTTGGTCCACTACACCCCTTTTTACACCTGGTTGCAAAATTAGGACGAACTAGAAGAATTCTGAGTGCGTTTTCGGAATCGGCGTATTCGATTTGGTCCAATACTAGGACCGGTAACAAAGAGAAAAGTGGGCTTGGAAAACTTAACCCTCACAAGGCATATTGAGGGCAATAGAGATAGGATAGGCCAGCATTCCACTTCCCTAACGAACATGTGCGAATGGATGCCGAAACCGTTGATGGGACCCTTAGCAAAGGGCGACCAGCTCTGCTAAAGGGCAGGAAGTTGTGGCGACCCACGACTTTTTATGTCCCTAAGGGACGCGGCACAAAGAAGAATAAGAAGAAGAAGAGAAATAAAAATAAGAAGAAGAAGAAGAAGAAGAAGAAGAAGAAGAGAAATAAAATAATAATAATAATAAGAAGAAGAATTGTAATTCGCGAATCAAGCAAAAGCCTGACAGAATTTTCAAGCAAGTTTAATCTCGCCACTGATTTGAATTTTAATTACATCGATGTATCGAGCTCATTTTGCGAGGCTTCGGTTATGGAAAATTCCACAGATTTGTTGAATCGGATATACAGGGTGTAATTTGTAAATTGACGCCATATTATATTTTTAATTCCGCGCATGCGCGTTGTTTGTTTTTTATTTTTGTCGCCTGTACAATATAGTAGGCTCAGGTTAGCTCCGGCTTTGGGAAAAAGAGCACCATGACGAAAGTCACTCCGCCAGAAATTTGGAAACGGCATGCTGTACTGATTGGTATTCGCACCGGAAGCTCCAATACGAACATTTCAGAGTGTATGGCTGACAATCTGAGGATTCAGAAAGAGTTGGATGAGTCTAATGGTGATTACGAAGGTACGGCAGCTCGGAAAACTCACTCTGATCGTTCTGAAAAGAAAAATAACTCTGCAATCTGTTGGTGAGGGTCCCAATCTCAACACCTAAGCTTACATCAAGTGCATTGAGGACGTCGTGCTGCCCTGGGTCAAGAGGGTGGCTGTTGGAAAACAGTATATCTGGCAACAGGACTCTGCACCATGCTACACAGGCTGGAGAACGAAGTCATGGTTGTCAGACAATTTCTGCGACCACGTCATCCCTTACTTCTCCCTAGACTGCAAACCCCCTGATTATTATGTGTGGGGTGGAGTTGAGCAAGTGACCAAAATAATCCTTGTAACAGCAAATATGATCTGAAGGCAAGGATTATGGCAGCATTCACCAACTTAAACAAGGTGACCGACCAGAAGAGTTGCAGTTGAACCCGAAGCCGTCTGAAGGCCGTAGCTGAAACCAATGGCGATTTTACAGTATTTACATTAGGCGGACTATTGTCCTCATCTTTGTCACCATATTTGTCACAACGTTTCGGCCGTTGTACGCATTCTTCAGGTGGTTGGAATTTTGGCAGCAGCCCCCCAAAACTGGGATAGGCAGGTACAAGAGGAGGAGGAGGACAACAACACTCAGAAAACAGTCTGCCTGCCTTATGTGAAGGGGTTATCAGAGAAAATACAAAGGATCTGCGGTCCATATAACATCAGGACAACCTTCAAAAGCGGGACAACACTTCGCAGATATCTCTCTCGAGTGAGACCCCCCATAGAGGAGAACATGACTAAAGACTGTGTGTACGCTATCCCGTGCAGCTGCGGAAAGGAATATAAAGGAGAGACAGGCCGCCCACTCAAGGTAAGGCTTCAAGAACACCAGCAAGCAGTAACGCGAGGGCAAGTAGAAAAATCAGGCCTGGCTGACCACATATGGAGAAAGAAGGCAGACCCCCGTCCCCTGTGATCATGTTGAGATCATAGACAGGGAACACCATTGGAAAATTCGTAAACTTAAGGAATCAGCACATATGCTAGGCCACAAAAATCTCCTGAGTCGACCAAGCATAGAAATAAATACAATATGGAAACCAGTAATAAGGAGTGCCAGAGAAAAGCAATGATAACAAAGTTGCAATATGAGCTCTGGTAAAAACATGGAATGATAACAGCAAAATTGCAATATGAGCACTGGTAAAAAATGGTGCTGAAAACATTAGGTTTATAATACTCAGAAATTCATACCCAGATGTCCTCAAGGAGACATGGCACAGTGGATAAAGGCGTTGGTTAGATCCAGTGACAGACCGAAAGAGTGTGAGTTCAATAGGCAGTGGAGAACTTTCAGAGGGAAAATTAGCAGGAGATAACTGATAACTGGCATCCATCAAACATGGGTCGTGGAACTAGAACAGTCTACCCCAGTGATCGAAATAAAGGGTTCAGTTCAAAATTCCAACCACCTGAAGAAGGCCGGAGCGTACAACGGCCGAAACGTTGTGACAAATATGGGGACAAATATGGCGACAAAGATGAGGACAATAGTCCGACTAATGTAAATACTGTACATAATACCTCATCTCAGAAATATAGACAGACAATGGCGATTTTATTGAAACACTTTTCTCTTTTTTATTTCAATATATTTTTCTGGAACTTTGGTAAATATATCTGTTAAAATCAGATGTCAGTGTTATTTTCATTTTGGCCTCAATTGGATGGCAATTTATTCACCGCACCTAGTATATATGTTAAGATGAAATGTCAGTGGTATCTTCATTTTGGCCTCAATTGAACGGCAATTTATCCATCGCAACCTGTAGATCCGTTAAAATGAGATGTCAGTATTATTTTCATTTTGGCCTCAATTGGACGGTAATTTATCCATCGCACCCTGTAGATCTGTTAAAATGCGATGTCAGTGTTATTTTTCCTTTGGGCCTCAATTGGACGGCAATTTATCCATCGCAACCTGTAGATCCGTTAAAATGAGATGTCAGTGTTATTTTCATTTTGGCCTCAATTGGCCGGCAATTTATCCATCGCACCCTGCATATCCGTTAAAATGAGAAGTCAGTGTTATTTTCATTTTGGCCTCAATTGGACGGCAATTTATCCATCGCACCCTGTAGATCCGTTAAAATGAGATGTCAGTCTTATTTTCATTTTTGGCCTCAATTGAACGGCAATTTATCCATCACACCCTGTAGATCTCTTAAAATGAGATGTCAGTGTTATTTTCATTTTGGCCTCAATTGGACGGCAATTTATCCATCGCACCCTGTAGATCTGTTAAAATGAGATGCCAGTGTTATTTTCATTTTTTGCATCATTTAGACGACAGTTTAAATCTATAGTTACGTATAGTTTATCGATTAGGGGATTCCCTTGAACGATACTCAGTCTTCACTATGTGAATTTATCAAAGACACAGAATGTTAATGTTTTTTGCTTTTTCGGGGTAGAGTGTGGGCTATTCTCCTGAGTCACTTGTTCAATGTTAAATCCCATTCACTGTTATTGGTAACGCTATTCTTTTTCGGTTGGTGGATGAATCGATCGTCAAGTAGCGGGGCCTCTATACGTCGGTCCTTTTCAGTCGGATACAATCTCAAAACTAATGAGGATTAAATGGAGCCCCGTATACATTCACTTCACGAACTGCTGCTTTGAGGAATGGACTCTAATGACGATGATTCCCCGTAACACTACCATCTTAATCTGATCAAGTCTACGGTTCAACTGTGGACATATTCACATATACTCTGACATAAACTCCGCCTCTTAGTCTGTAACCTTCTACCTCGAGTGGCTCTTGGACCTTTTCTAGGGCGTAATTTATCAGTATCAGTTTATATTTCTGAGATGCGGTATTATGTACACTGTTTACATTCTTCGGACTATCGTCCTCATCTTTGTTGCCATATTTATTTGTACGCTCCGGCCTTCTTCTTATGGTTGGAATGTCGAACTGAACCCTTTATTTCGCTCACTGGGGTAGACTGTTC
>OZ038518.1:5234980-5264980 GCA_964036315.1 Acanthosepion esculentum | reverse complement strand
CTTGCCATTTAAGTTCATTATTTGAAAGAAAGAGAGACAAAGAGAAAGAGAGAGATAAAGAGAGAGAGAGAAAGAGAGAGAGAGAAAGAGAGAGAGACAGAAAGAGAAAGAGAGAGAGAAAGAGAGAGAGAAAGAAAAAGAGAGGGATAAAGAGAAAGAGAGAGAAAGAGAAAGAGAGAGAAAGAGAGAGAAAAAGAGAAAAGAGAAAGAGAGAGAAAGAGAGAGAAAGAGAGAAAGAGAGAGAAAAAGAGAAAGAGAGGGAAAGAGAGAGAGAGAGAGAGAGAAAGAGAGAGAAAAAGAGAAAGAGAAAGAGAGAAAGAGTGAGAGAAAGATATATATAGAGAGAAATAAATAAATAGAGAGAGAGAGAGGTTCCTGATTTCTAACATCTGCCGAGGTATTCATGCTTTGCGTATGTTATCATTACATCTAATCTGTTCCCAAATTGAAAGAATACCACGAACAAAAAAATCCCTGCTATAAAACGAAGAAAGAAAACAAAGAAACAAACAAAAACAAAACAAAAAACGAATGAAAAAAAAAAACGAACAAAAAACTTTTTTTTTTTTAAAGTTCTTTCAAGTGAAAAGATTTTACCGGTAAAGTGTCCTAATCGTTTTAATAATATAGTATTAAAATCGATTTTACAAATTTACATTAAAGAAAAAAAGAGATGAATAAAATTTACTCTTGTGTTGAAAGAAAGAAAGAAAAAAAGCTAATAATCAAATCTTGCCTTTGATCCCTGGCATTTAAAAACTAAATCGACCTTGTGGGAAGTAGCTTCAGTTGAGTTTGAAAATTTAATTTAACTTGGAAAATATCATCCATATTCCTATATATATATATATATGTGTATATATATTTGTCTGTGTTTGTGTGCGTGTGTGTGTGTTTGTGTATGTGTCAAGTGGGGTCAGAATCCGATAGAATATTATCTTGGAAAATATCAGCCATATTCCTATATATATATATATATATATATATATATATATATATATATATATATATATATATATATGTGTGTGTGTGTGTGTGTGTGTGTATGTGTGTGAAGTGGGATGAGAATCCGACAGAACATTAACTTGGAAAATATCATCCATATTCCTACATATAGATATATATATATATATGTGTGTGTGTGTGTGTGTGTGAGAGTGTGTGTGTGTGTTTGTGTGTGTGTTGTGTGTATGTGCGTTCGTGTATGTGTGTATGTGTCAAGTGGGATGAGAATCCGACAGAATATTAACTTGGAAAATATCATACTCAGTCATGTATGTGTGTGTGTGTGTGTGTGTGTGTGAAATTGGATGAGAATCCGAGAGAAAATTAACTTGGAAAATATAATCTTCAGTCCTATGTGTGTGTGTGTGTGTGTGTGTGTGTGTGTGTGTGTGTGTGTGTATGTGTGCGTGTGCGTGTACGTGTATATGTGTCATGTTGAAGTGGAATCGGACAGAAAATTAACTTGGAAAATATTATTCTCAGTCCGAAGTGTGTGTGTATGTGTGTGTGTGTGTGTGTGTGTATGTGTGTTTGTGTATCTGTGTATATGTGTATGTGTAAACACGGATGAGAATCGAAACGGAATATTAACTAGGAAAATATCATCTTTAGTCCTATATGTGTGTGTGTGTTTGTGGGAAGGGGTTGGTATGTGTCAAGATGGATGAGAATCCGGGAATATTAAATAACATTGCCGTTTCCGTGGAGAGTGTTCAGCCGATCTGCATTTCCTAGTTCCTTCACTGATCGGACCCGCAATGCCACGCCCATTGAACAAAACAACCCTCATTTCCTTCGCGTTCCATTGTTGAGATGAAGTTTCTACTCGAACAGCTTCTTTCCACGTTGAACCGACTCCCGAGAGCTTGTTTCCCCGATCATTGCAGTCTTGACCTGTTGGGGTTTTGGGCGAGCCATTTGTCTTCCCTACATATCTGCATAGCCTATACCACTTACACTGTAACCTCGAGTCGGCCCCGAGCCTTGGAGAGGGTGAGCATCATTATCTGGGACTTGGACAGGGTGAACATCATTATAAGAAAAAAAAAAAGATAGTTTGAAAAACATCTATTTTGGCATGTTTCATCAGAAAAATATATTTATTGCAACAAATCCTACCTGCAGTACGTGCTATACGTGATACACGCTAGGTCGATCACTTCTCTTTTGGTTCCAGACTGACTAGGCACAAGATTTCCCGCGGTAGATTGCCGACACTTGCTGCGGTAGACTGGCTGCCAACCAAGGATATAGAACCCAGTCTGTCGTGCTTTTCAACCCATTACGGAGAAGATATGAATTCATACCATTCCCAAGGGCATTTAAGTGTATGTAACGAACCGGACCTGATTTCGAACTCGGCTCTCCGTCTTCTCATTCTCAGCCTCTGTCTGTACCACTACATCCATTTTAAATTTAGATTTTTATTGAAATTCAGCTCATTCTTTTTTTATTTTTTGTCTGTTTCCCTATTAGTGCTATAAATCTATTTCCTTATTAGTACTGAGAAACTGACTATTTACTACTGAAAAACTGCTTATTTCCATATTATTACTGAAAAGCTGTATTTTTCCATATTAGTACTGAAAACCATCTATTTTAGTATTAGTACTGAAAAAAAAACTATTTCCATATTATTACTGAAAAACTATCTATTCAAGTATTAGTGCTGAGAAAATATCTATTTCCGTATTAAGTACTATACTGAAAAACTGGCTAAAGTATTAGTACTGAAAAACTGTCTTTTCCCGTATTAGTACTGAAAAACGGTCTATTTCCATATTAGTACTGGAAAAACTGTGTATTTAAGTATAATACTGAAAACCATCTATTTCAGTATTAGTACTGAAAAACTGTCTATTTCCGTACTAGTACTGAAAAACTATTTCAGCATTAGTACTGAAAAACTGTCCCTTTACGCATTAGTACTGAAAAACTATTTCAGCATTAGTAATGAAAAACTTTCTATTTCAGTATTAGTACTGTAAAACTCTCTATTTCCGTATGAGTACGGAAAAATTGTCTATCTCAGCATTATTATCGAAAAAATATTTCCGTAACAGAAGTGAAAAATTGTCTATTTCCATACTAATACTGAAAAACTGTCTATTTCCCTATTAGTACTGAAAAACTATTTCATCATTAGTACTGAAAAACAGTCTATTTCTGGATTAGTACTGAAAAATTCTCTATTTCAGCATTAGTACTGAAAAACTGTTTATTTCCATATAGTACTGAACTGAAAAACTGTTTATTTCCATATAGTACTGAACTGAAAAACTGTCTATTTCAGCATTGGTACTGAAAAACTGTCTATTTCAGCATTGGTACTGAAAAACTGTTTATTTCCATATAGTACTGAACTGAAAAATTGTCTATTTCAGCATTGGTACTGAAAAACTGTCTATTTCAGCATTAGTACTGAAAAACTGTTTATTTCCATATAGTACTGAACTGAAAACCTGTCTATTTCAGCATTGGTACTGAAAAACTGTCTATTTCAGCATTGCTACTGAAAAACTGTCTATTTCAGTATTTTTTCAGTATTAATTTAATAAGATCTCCCTAGCGCCATAGATTCCCAAGTCGGCATCTACGTGGATGACACCACAATTTACTCCTGCCTCAAAAACAAATCTAGTGATGCTGACAAAGTTAACCTGGCAGTTCGACTGGAAAAGGACCTACAAACGGTTGTGAACTGGGGCAAGAATTGGTTGGTTAACTTTAACGCCTCAAAAACAAAACTGGTCTCTATTAACCACCACAGGGATCCATCCCTGCATCCCATTAGAATGTCTGAAGACCAACTTCTCGAGAGCTCGTCTCTGCGGCTGCTCGGTCTCACGCTGTCCGCTGACCTGAGATGGAACAAATACATCGAGTCAATTGCTTCATCCACCGCAAGGAAAGTTGGCTCCCTTTGCAGAGCCAGAAAATTTTTCTCCGCGGAATCGATCCTCCAAATCTATAAATCGACCATTCGCCCTTGCATAGAGTATTGCTGCCATATATGGTCTGGAGCCCCTGCTGTTTGCTTCAGGGTTCTTGATAAGATCCAGAGACGGATATGCAATGTAATTGGCCCTGATCTGTCATCTCGTCTGCAGTCGCTCTCTCACAGAGGCGCTGTTGCCTGGCTCTGTCTTTTTTACAAATACTTTCACGGTAATTGCTCCGATCAGCTGTTTTCGATGGTTCCCAGGCCTCATGAATTTAAGCGTCCTACGAGGCTGGCATCCCGTTCCCACCCCTTCACCGTTGAAACTGTTAGATGTAGACGTCTCTTCTACTCCAATAGCTTCATGTCTCGCACATTTCGCCTGTGGAACTCCCTTCCTTATTCCTCTTTCATTCTTATCTGCTCTCGCTCCAAATCTTCTGTAACCCCCTTGCCTTGATCGATCCACTATCTTTCTCCACATCCTCTCCTTTACCACTCCTATCTGCTCTTCCTCCAAACCTTCTGTAACCCCTTGCGTGCTAGTGGCTTCCAGCCTTGCTTGGGGTGAAAAGCTTAAAAAAAGAAAAGAAAAAAGAATCGGTTAATAACCTGAAATAAATCGTTCATATGTTAGGGGACTCAGATATTTATTTATATTTATTAAAATGAAATTTTCGAGATCAAAATGGAGATAGAAAAGATGGTGTTGGTATGAGTTTGTCTAATGTGAGTGCCCTTCAGCAGCCGGGGAAATCCTGATTTCTCCGGCTGTTGAAGGGAAGCCACATTAGGCGAATTGTCTATTTCCGTACTCGTACTGCCGTATCCAGATGTGGGGCCGGCATCAGCCCTCACAGCTTTAAGGAGCCATACGCGAGGGTTAGATGAGGCAGCTAGTTCAATGCATTTAAGCAAGTACGTGACCCTCTCACTGCAAGGGTACTACCACTCTACCCAACCTCATACACGGTGACGATCTGATGACAGACACATCTACTAGTTCGACCGGCCATAAGCAGGCTGGAGACGACCTCGCGGCAGACCACTTAGCCGTTAGTAAGGGCGTCGTTTGCCAAGATATCCAGTAAATCCATCTCGTGCTGAAGGATGTTCTGAAGGCTCTGCCAAGATCGTGGCTGCAGGAGGGTCCAGGTGGCTCTTGTGGGCTCATCATCATCATAGTTTGAGATTGAACTGCAGCAGCAGCAGAAGCAACAATAGCAGCAGCAGCACTCATATTTTTAATTTCGACCGCTATCCATTACCCAACCGGTTTTCTAATGCATTCATACATAAATAAAAAAACAAGGAAAAAATTAGAAAGAATAAAACGAAAGAAAGAAAATTGATAGATAGATCGATAGATATGAAAAAATGGAGAGAGATGGCACCAAAAACTGAGATATATTCGAAGAGACGAAGATAGCTAGCTCGCTAGTTGACAAGATAGATATGAAGAGAGTGGAGATTTGAAAAAAGATATGAATAGTGCTGGAGAAAGATAGCTACCTGGCTATATATATATATATATATATATATATATATATATATATAGCGTTGAGATAAGATATGTATAATGTTAGAGATAGAAAGATAGGTATAGAGATAGAGAGATAGGTAGATAGATAGATAGATATAAATGTACGTATACACTGATAAAGATAACCTGATAAAGATAAAAGATGATGAGTTAAATTCCTGGGTATGATACACACACACACACACACACACATATATATATATATATATATATATATATATATATGTGTGTGTGTGTGTGTATATATATATATATATATCATAGCTAGGAATTTAACTGATATATATATATATATATATATATATATATATATATATATATATATATATATATATCATAGCCAGGAATGTAACTGATATATATATATATATATATATATATATATATATATATATATCATAGCCAGGAATTTAACTGATATATATATATATATATATATATATATATATATATATATATATATATATATATATATATATATATATATATATATATATATATATATATATATTTCAAACATGTAGTGTTGAATGTTAAAGACAACATAGTCTTACATATTTTCTTTTGAATTTTCTCATATTCTCTAATGAGACTTTTTATTTGAAAATAGTTCCGAAATATGTATTTTCCATACGATGACCTAGCGCTTTCGAACATCATTGTTCATCTTCAGGGTCAATATTTTAGTCAAAAAATATTTTTTTTTTTTTTTTTTTTTTTTTTTAAACAAACATTTGTCAATTATCTTGTAGCGTAATCATGTTGCTACTTTTTTACAAACTAAAAACGTTAAATTCCTTTTAAATTCAAAAGACGCGATGATGTTATATCACGTGCATGGCGTAGATTTTTATCATGTGACAGCGTGAAAAAGATTTCCAATACACAAGCCTTACAATACACAAATAAAAAAAGTAGCAACATGATTACGCTACAAGATAATTGGCAAATGTTTGTTTAAAAAAAAAAAAAAAAAAAAATTTTTTTTGACTAAAATATTGACCCTGAAGAAGAACAATGATGTTCGAAAGCGCTAGGTCATCGTATGGAAAATACATATTTCGGAACTATTTTCAAATAAAAAGTCTCATTAGAGAATATGAGAAAATTCAAAAGAAAATATGTAAGACTATGTTGTCTTTAACATTCAACACTACATGTTTGAAAGAAAAGTTGCTGCCAAATTACACACATATATATATATATATATATATATATATATATATATATATATATATATATATATATATATATATATATATATATATACTGAAATTCGCTCCTTTTTTATCCTGGCGTGCCTTTTCATTGGTCGAAAGAAACATTTAGCGATTATATCCAATATTATAATTAATTTAGAAAGTCTCTTTTTTTTTTTTACGATAGTTTCATGTAAAAATCATTAGATTTGAATTGGACGATAGAGAAAGAAAAATATTCTGTGCTTCTCTTCTTGATCGAAAGAAGACACCCAGTCTGAATGCCGTTTATTATTTGAAGCTGTCTTCGCAATCTGCCGACCTCTTCCTTTCCTCCTGCCGATCGGTCAGCCGGCTTTTCTGTTGTCCTTTGTTCGAAGAACAGAGACAAGATCTGCCAGTAAGTCTCTTGGACATTGAAATGTTCGTGCAAGTTGAAATGCGAGCAAAGAAAAGAGACGCCAGCATTCGATGGAAAAATCTTTTAAACGAAGGCATTATTTAAAGAAAGACACTAGCAAGAAAGTACGAAATGAGTCTTCGGCAGTAACGAATAGCCGCTTTCAGGTACTGCCTCTTGTTTTTCGGAATTTGGGTGACAAAGTTCTATATTCCATCCTTCAGTTTCCGGAGCGAGAATCATGATTATTTCAACAATTAAAACTCAAACTTATTTCTTTTTTCATTGACTTGAACCTGGAAGTTGAATCGATACTTACCATCTCAGGTATTTATTTACAATATTTACAACGTTCGGACTCTTGTCCTCATCTTTGTTGTCATATTTACAACGTTTCAGTCGTTGTACACTCCGGCCTTCGTCAGGATCTATCTATATTTCCGAGATGAGGTATTGTAATTATTTACACTATTTACAATGTTCGGACTGTTGTCCTCATCTTTGTTGTCATATTCACAACGTTTCAGTCATTGTACACTCCGGCCTTCTTCAGGATCTATCTATATTTCCGAGATGAGGTATTGTAATTATTTACACTATTTACAATGTTCGGACTGTTGTCCTCATCTTTATTGTCATATTCACAACTTTTCTGTTGTTGTACGCTCCGGCCTTCTTCACGATCTGTCTATATTTCCGAGATGAAATATTGTAATTATTTACACTATTTACAATGTTCGGACTGTTGTCCTCATCTTTGTTGTCATATTCACAACGTTTCAGTCGTTGTACACTCCGGCCTTCTTCAGGATCTATCTATATTTCCGAGATGAGGCATTGTAATTATTTACACTATTTACAATGTTCGGACTGTTGTCCTCATCTTTGTTGTCATATTCACAACGTTTCAGTCGTTGTACACTCCGGCCTTCTTCAGGATCTATCTATATTTCCGAGATGAGGTATTGTAATTATTTACACTATTTACAATGTTCGGACTGTTGTCCTCATCTTTGTTGTTATATTCACAACGTTTCAGTCGTTGTACATTCCAGCCTTCTTCAGGATCTGTCTATATTTCCGAGATGAGGTATTGTAATTAATTACACTATTTACAATGTTCGGACTGTTGTCCTCATCTTTGTTGTCATATTCACATCGTTTCAGTCGTTGTACACTCCGGCCTTCTTCAGGATCTATCTATATTTCCGAGATGAGGTATTGTAATTATTTACACTATTTACAATGTTCGGACTGTTGTCCTCATCTTTGTTGTCATATTCACAACGTTTCAGTCGTTGTACACTCAGGCCTTCTTCAGGATCTGTTTATATTTCTGAGATGAGTTATTGTAACTATTTTAACTATTTACATTGTTCGGACTTTTGACCTTATCTTTGTTGTCATATTCTCAACGTTTCCGCCGCTGTACGCTCCAGCCTTCTTCAGGATTTGTCAATATTTCAGAGATGTCGCATTCCAATTATTATACATTATTTACACTGTTCGGACTGTTGACCTCATCTTTGTTGTCATATTAACAACGTTTCGGCCGTTGTACGCTCCGAA
This sequence comes from Acanthosepion esculentum, assembly GCA_964036315.1. Classification (NCBI taxonomy): domain Eukaryota; kingdom Metazoa; phylum Mollusca; class Cephalopoda; order Sepiida; family Sepiidae; genus Acanthosepion; species Acanthosepion esculentum. The sequence goes on along the minus strand of OZ038518.1, from coordinate 5,256,323 downwards.
CTTCTTCATGATCTTTCTATATGTCTGAGACGCCTCTTCTGGATATCACAGTTTCCGTTATTTCTCTTTACCTTAACTCTTCAAGTTTTTGCTCACGTCTTCTTTGGCCAAGTATTGAACTCACAACTCTTTGGTTCAAATCACTGGATTAATTTGACCAGCACTTTTATCCAATGGACAATGTGTCATGAGATATCCGGAAAAGGCATGGCACGTGGAACTAGAAGAATCTACCCCCGTTGGATGAAATAAGGGATTCAGTGCGAAAGTATAATTACCTGAAGAAAGCCGGAGCGTACAAGAGCCGAAACGTCATGAATATGACAACAAATGTGAGGACAGCATTGCAATCAATGTAAATAACATACCAGATATTTACATTTTCGTTGTCGTCGGCACCCGCTCCCATCCGATCATCGGGATCGTAATCCTCTCTCTACTTATTCCGTTTCTCCCCTCTGGTGGGTGTGACGGAGATGGACCCTGAAGAGTCGTGAGCGGCAGTCAAAGAGGAGTGTGGTTGGTGGACGCGGCTGGTCGAGTCGTTCCCACCTGATAGCACGTCACAGATCATCTTCATATTGACAGTTGGACTAGAAAGTCTCGCTCCCCCTTCGCATGGTCCGTACGCCAGGAAGGCCGATTTTCAGCCACGATTTCCCCGGCCTCAGTGTCGATGTTGGCCTATGTCAGGGATGTTTTCCACTGATCCTTAAAACGTCGTCTTGGGCTTCTAACGTAGCCTCTTGCCGGATTTACATTAGGTGGAGTCAGAATGAACTGTGATGTAATTGTCACAACGATTTGCATGATGTGCTGGCTGGCCTTGAACAGGTTAATGAGTAGCCATCAGCAGTTTGGATAATGTCTTCGGTAAACCTTCAATTGTTCTGGTAACATTTACAATTAATGCTAGCAGACACAAAGAGGCGTCTGTTTTTGATCGGAAATCCAACGCTGGTACAGTCTGAAAAAGTGATTCCTGCGCGCCGCAAGGCCTGAGCAGGGAGGTGTGAACCAAGAAGATTGTAGCTTCAGCTGGTATTTCCAATAAAAAAAAAATGTATTACTAGTTTTGACCTGTGAAAAATAAATCCTTCAGGATTCGTCAGAGAGGGGCCACTACGATTTGCGAACGGCTAGGTCTCTGCGGTCCGTGTTTCAAGACGGGTCGGGTGGGTTGCCGATGTACGTCGCGGACCCGAAGTGATGGGTGGCAGTTAAGACGCCGACCTACCGAGCTGGCAGTGACCTCCCGCGCAACCGGTTTTGTTATTCCGGAAGCGGAGAAGACGACTTTATTATTCGGATTGAATAAACTCTGACGATAACATATCCGTAAAAAAAATCTCCTATCGCATCGTTAAATATTTGAGCTTAAAAACTTTAACCAAATATTACAATAACAGTCATAGATATATGAATGGTGGTCGTTATTTTAAGAACTAAGGGGGTATAAAAATTCGAAATTGACAAATTTTTGCATTTCACTGAAACATTAAACACTTCTATCTTCACGTCTTTTTAAAATTTTTCTCACTGAAACCAAGTAGCGTCTTTGATATGCCTTTCTTCTCACGTGATCAAAACTAAATAGCCCATTATATATGAGGTATTAGAAGCAGACGTTAAACACATCTATCTATCTATCTATCTATCTTTCACTGAAACCAATATGTATATTATCCTTCAACGCGGTCCATTATTTATGATGCATTGGCAAGGGGTAACGGTCGGGTGAACTAACAAAGGGAATGTCAAGCAAAATGATTGTATGATAACTTTTTTCTTGAGAGTGAATAATATAATTTAATTATGAAGTTGGGCTAAGTAGCCAGCTAATACGTAACTTCTTTGCAACAGTCGCGCGAAGTAACTTTCTTTCTTTCTCTCTCACTTTCGTTTCTTTCTTTCATTTTCTCGTTGAAACCAAGTAGCGTCTCTGATATGTCTTTTGTCTTTCCATGCGATCAAAACGGAAGAGTTAATTATTTATAAGGTATTGGCAGGGCGCAACGGTCGGGCTAACTAAGGAAGGAAGGCGGGGACAAGCCCCATTATTATTTTATGGTTATTGTATATAATTATTTGTTATTTTCGAATAACAAAGCAAAGACAAGTAGATTTAGAGCAAAACTTTGGTTGAAAAAAGCGGAAAGAAGCAAATAATCATGCTTTCGAAACGGGTTATCATGAAACTGAGAACAATCTCCGAGTCTCAAATATAATATTGCAATAGCACTCTCTACTGAAGGCTTGTGGTTAAACAAACATATCTAATTATATATTATTTATTTATGAGATTATAATATTAAAATATCTCGTATTGTATGGATAACTGAAAAAATACTACGGAGAACAACTTTATATGTGAAGTTAAAACACACCTTTTTCAGAGGTCGTAGTATAGAACAGAACAAGAACAATATGGCTTTGTTTAGTAAAATGGAACAAAAAATGTAATTTTTATGGCCAGATTGGCATCAGAGCAAGCAAGAACTACAGAAAGACCTATACGTATATTTGACGTATTTGGTGGCATTGTGTCACATTATTTTGATTTGAAAATTCTATTCATGAGTTGATAATGTTCTTTTATTATTATGCGGTATTAGCCGTATTCTCATCTTCCTTTCATTTTGTTTTCTTTTTTTCAAGATCTTTGGAGTCGCTCATATAAATCTGCAGATTTTCAAAACGATGCAAAGATGTGGGTCGTATGAGAATGAATACATCTTGAATCAGTTACGTATATGCAACCATTAACAGGGTTCACAGACGACCACCAAGTATCTGTTGAAGAGAGGGACAAAGTGCCGACACCACAAATTTTATTCCTTCAAATTCCGCCTCCCATCCTCAACGTGAGGGTGAGGGCGGAATTTTTTTGCATTTCACTGAAACATTAAACGCTTTCACATTAAACACTTCTATCTTTACGTCTTTTTTTTTTAATTTTCTTAAAAACAGATTTTCTTAAGACCTTCATCCGAGAAGGATGAAGGTCTTAAGAGAGAACTTGAAATATTGGGAATAATTAGAATAGGAACAATATGCCTGCATTCGAGATACTGAAACAAGAAAGGCAATTTATGGTGAGATTGCCAGCAGGGCAAGAGATAGAATTGCAGAAAGATCTATATATATGTTTAATATATTACGCAAAGGTATTCGACGAATTTCGAAAGGAAGAACTTAAAATATTAGGAATCATTAGGATAGGAACAATGTGGCTGTATTCGAGATACTGGAACAAGAAAGACAATTTATGGTGAGATTGCCAGCAGGGCAAGAGATAGAATTGCAGAAAGATCTATACCTATGTTTCTTAGATTAGGCAAAGGTAATGTTAAACTTTGCTCCATGGTACCTAGACTTTATGAAGTCTCGGTACCATAGGTGCATTTCTAGATTGGCAAGAAGGTCTCATTTTACAGCTGAATTACTTAGCTGTAACCGTAAGTTCTTTGCACAGTTTCTTATCCTTTTTCGTACTTCCCGTATGTGGAACTCTTTCTGCTTCTTGTTTACAGTCAACTTTGGTCATTTATATTATAAATGCAATTCCAATCGTTATTTTTTTCGTCTTAATTCTTGTTTTCTTTTTCTCTGCATAATAATGTTTACTCTTTTTCATATACTTTCACACTTAGGAATCTCTTACGTCTTAGTGACTGTTACCTTGGTTGTGGTGAAACGATACCTTTTCTATAAATATTTACATAGTAATTGTTCTGATAGACTCTCCGCTATAGTATTTAGACCTTATGTCTTTAAGCGCAGTACTAGATTGGCGTTTCAAGATCTCATTATTTTACATTTGAAATGGCAACCGCAAGTTCTATGCTAACAGTTTCTTCTATCGCAGTTCTTCCTTCTCGGACTCTCTTCCAGTTTCTTGGCTCGCAGGCAAGTTTTATCTTCAAAAATTTAAATGCAATGTCAATCGTTATCTCCTGTCTTTCTTTATTTTTCTATGGTTTTCTCTTGTTAATAGTATTTTTTTCTCGTATTCGCTAATACTCAGTGATAGTTAGTGTCCTAGTGGCTTTATTTCATTGCTTGGTGTAAAATTAAAAGAAAAAAAATTCCGTTCCCACCCTCACGTTGAGGGTGGGTGGCGGAATTTGAAGGAATACAATTTATGTGGTGCGGGCACTTTGTCCCTCTCTTCAACAGATTCTTGGTGGTCGTCTGTGAACCCTGTGAATTGTTGCATATCCGTAACTGATTCAAGATGTATTCATTCTCATACGACCCGCATCTTTGCATCTTTTTGAAAATCTGCAGATTTATATGAGCGACTCCAAAGATCTTGAAAAAAAAAAGAAAACAAAATGAAAGGAAGATGAGAATACGGCTAAGGCAGAAGCAGTACAAAGACTCGGAGTGAGTGAAAGGAACCCTGCCGAGAAGCACCGACGGCACCGAATAGAATAGGCAACCACATTCTTCAATCAAAGTCGATGATAATATCGATTTGCTTGGAGAGCGGGGGAGGGGCAGTTCTCGGCACATGGGCAAATAGCGTCCTATAAGAATGCATCGAAAAGATACCTTACATCGCCACAAAAGAGATTCGTTCACAAGAGGAGAAAAAGAATTGCTGAGATCACTTATGGAATAACATTATCAACTCATAAATAGAATTTTCAAATCAAAATAATGTGACACAATGCCCCCCGCTCTCACTCACCTTATAACAACAGCATAACCTGAACCTGAAGCGTCTTCTTTATATACTAAAAATTCATCCAATACAAGGCTCGAGAGTAACTAAAGGCAGAGGGATTATTTCCGTATTGTTATTAGCTTCATCTACCGCAAGGAAAGTTGGTTCTCAGTATCGCGCCAGAAAGTTTACCTCACCCGAGCACATCCTGCAAATGTATAAATCAACCATTCGCCCTTGCATGGAATACTGCTGCTATATATGGTCTGGAGCCCCCGCTGTTCGTCTTAAGGTCTCCGACAAAATCCAGAGACGGGTATGCAATGTCGTTTACACTCGCTCTCTCGCAGACGTGCCGTCGCCTCCCTCTGTCTTTTCTACAATACTTTCACGGTAACAGCTCCAACGAGCTACTTTCTCTGGTTTTCCAAACTGCATGAATTTAAACGTGCCACTAGATCGGCAATTCAGTTCCACTCTGTAACTGTCGAAACGGTTACATGTGGCCGTCTCTTCTACTCCAATAGCTTCATGTCTTGCACTTCCCGTCTGCGAAACTCCCTTCCTCTTAGTTGCATCCCTGATAGCTATAATCTCCAACTATTCAAATGCAATGTCAATCGACATGTCCAGATGCCTTGATCTATTCCCCGTCCTTCTCTTCAACCTTTCCAATTCCACACCTCTTTACTCTTGCCCCCACTCTCTGCAACCCCTTGCGTGCTAGTGGCATTGAATATGGCAGAAGTACAACCGAACTCCATATTCAGTCGTCATTGATCTAACTAGACAAGATTGCTAACACATTAAACGATGTCCTGTTGAAATGGCCACCATGTTCACCTTTTTTTTCTATGTGGCTATATGAAATGACAGGTCTATATCCTCCCTCTTCCCACAAGTGTAGAGGAACTTAAGAAGAGAATCACTGAGGCGCTGGAGAATGTTACGCAAGCCATGCAACAGCGTGACTGACAGGAGCTGGACTACCACGTGTGTCGCGACACAGGTGGTACGCATATTAAGCATTTGTGAAGGTTTGTGAAATCGGTTATAAAATTTACATCCCTTGGAATATCTTTTTCGAATTTTGATAAATAATTTTTTTATTGTTCAACATAATTTCGTTTGCTTGGGGCATATATATATATATATATATATATATATATATATATATATATATATATATATATATATATATATATATATATGTATATGTATATATATATATATATATATATATATATGTATATGTATATATATATATATATATATATATATATAAATATATATATATATATATATATATATATATATATATATATATATATATGTATGCCCCAAGAAATATATATATATATATATATGTATATATTTATAATATATATATATATATATATATATATATATATATATAGATATATATATATATGTATATATTTATATATATATATTTCTTTATATATATATATATATATTTATATATATATATATTTCTTTATATATATATATATATATATATATATATATATATATATATATAAAATATATATATATATATAAAATATATATATATATAAACAAATGCTTGGAGGTACAAAATCTGTATACTGTTTTAATATATATATTTGAAATAAAAACAGACCACTTTAAGGTTCCATATAATAAATTATTTCACCACAGCCCTTTCAAAGGACCGCGGATCATCAGATTTTACTTCCAAAAATTTATCCGCGGTCCTTTAAAAGGGTTGTGGTGAAATAATTCATTATATGGAACCTTAAAGTTGAGTGTTTTTATTTAAATTATTAGCTCTGATTTACATTGAGCTCTCTGGATTTTATCCTCCTTGGGGCTACCCATACGGATTACCTAGTTTTTCGTAAACTATATATATATATATATATATATATATATATATATATATATATATATATGTGTGTGTGTATATATATCAAGTATGTGGTGTAGTTCAATATACATTACATGAATCATTCATACAAAAAGCAGATAGTGAAGTTTATGATATAAATGGCAAGAATCACTCTCGCAAACAATTTTTAATAAAATACATTAACCTCGAACCCGTTGATGAATGTTATGATCCCTGTTTATAAATTCCAGTTGTATAAGGTCTTTTTTTACGACAAGCTTTCGATTGTGCATACAATCATTCTCAGGTATAGAAATAGATATGTCTTTTTTACATCGAGGTAATAACAGGACAACGAAAGTTAAGATGTAACCCGAAATATGTTTTTTTGGAAATGTGTTATTGTTAAGTGTGAAAAATCTTTTGGAGCGTGCGGTCGCAACGCTGAGGTTGAATTTAAAAAAAAATTATAATTGTGCGTTTTTGTACTAATATAGTAATATGAGAATTCTTTTGTAGAGGTAGGTTTTTTTCCAGTCAAGAAAAAAAATTCACATAACAAGTGGCGACCTGGAAACCCCCAAAAGAAAAACAAACTCTCTACGCGGAGGACATACCTTTTTTTGCTATCCGTCGCACATAACAGTGGTCGACGAGTAAACTCTAAAAAAAAACAAAACAAGTTCTACGTGGAGATTTCTAAAAATAAAAAAAAACCAAGTTCTACGCGAGATTTCTAAAAAGAACAGTTCTACGCGAACACATAAAAAAAAAACAATTTTATTTTTGGATATCAATTTTATTGGCAACAAATGATATTTTTTTTTACGTACACAGGTTTCAGAATATCAGGTTACACTAAGGTAAAATACGTACACAAAATTACGTTAACATGAAAGATTTTTTAAGTTGACCATTGTGGAACTTATCAAAATCCAATTTGAACAGCAACAAAAGTACGAACAGAAACATCTTGAATTACAAGAATTATTGCTACGTGTAATGTCAAATAAAGAGCAAAAACCCGAGAACGAAACAGTTATCTCACAAGATGTTATTTGGAGAACTATCGAAGATTTCCCGTACGCACCCGACGAAGACAAAACTTTTGCAAATTACTTCCGAAGGTACGAATATCTATATGAATTTGACTGCAAAGATTGGTCAGACGCACGAAAAGTACGTCTATTACTAAGAAAATTAGGCACTTGCAAATATACCAAATTCGTAGATTAATTTCTTCCAAGAAAAACAAATGAGTTAACTTTCAAAGAAGCCATAAAACTGCTAACAGAACATTTCAGTCATAATACCTCACTATTCCACAAAAGAGGGAAATGTCTGAACCTAACAAAAAAGGACAGCGAAGATTACATAACTTTCGCGTCTATTGTTAATAAATATTGTGATGACTTCAAATTATCGGAACTCAGCGCGGACAATTTCAAATGCTTAATATACGTCCAAGGCCTGGTTTCAACCAAAGACGCGGAAATGAGACGGAGAATCTTTACTAAATTGGAGAGTGAACAAAATTTGACACTTCAAAAACTAGCCGAAGACTGCCAGAGATGCATCAGTGTGAAGAAAGACTCAAAAGATATAGAAGAAGCTGGCATCGCGCACTTACGTAAAGTACGAAGACAAACCAACTTTCCCTCCTCAGAAACAAACCAAACCAATTTCCCCACCTCAAAAACAGGTAAAACAAAATTTTCTAATTCTAAAAGTAAATATCAGAAAAAAACTACCACCCAGTCCATGCTGTCGTTGTGGGACTTGCCATTGGTTTAAAGACTGTCCATACCGTTTTAAAACTTGTCTAACATGCAAAAAAATAGGACACAAAAGTTCTCATTGTTCGTCTAGAAGAGAAAGCAAGAAGCAGAATAAGAATTACGAGGACTGACCAAGCAGATGAGACTAACATAAGAAAATACGTACAAGTTGAAATGCAAAACAGAAAAGTCAGGCTACAGCTGGATTCTGGCTCAGACTTAACTATTATAAACCTACAAACATGGAGGAAACTGAACAAACCTGCCATGTTAAAAACGGATAAAATTTCTAGATCAGTTACGGGGAGAAAGATAAAATTTGAGGGTGAAGTGATTACAAATGTAACATTTAATGGAATGACGAAAAACTTAAAAATGTACGTGTTAAGAAATACAGAAAACCTATTCGGAACGGACTGGATGCAAAAATTCGATATGTGGGATCTACCAATAAGTACGTACTGCCAAAATGTAAAAAGCTTATCAACCAATGCAAACAAATTAAAAGAGAAACTAAAAACGAGTTTCCCCCAAGTATTTTCAGCAGGTCTAGGAAGATGTAAGAAAATGGCAGCAAATATTGAAATAAAAGAAAACGTTCAACCTATCTTCAAGAAAAAAAGAGCGTACCGTTTGCGTCAATAGAAAAGATTGATCAAGAATTGGCTAGACTTGAAAACACTGGCATATTGACAAAAGTAGAATACAGTAAATGGGCCGCACCGACGGTCTACGTCAAAAAGAAATCAGGAGAAATTCGAGTTTGCGCTGATTTTTCTACAGGTTTGAACGCAGCAATAAAGGACTACCACTATCTTCTATCCAGGCCAGAAGAGGTATTCACTAAATTAAATGGCGGAAAATATTTTTCAAAAATTAATTTAAGTGAAGCGTACTTGCAAATTCCAGTCGATGAGGAAAGTTCAAAACTACTGTGCATAAACACACACAAAGGATTGTACAAATACCAAAGACTACCAATTAAATTAAGGTCACGCCGGCTATATTCCAACAGACAATGGATACGATGCTTGCCGGACTAGAGTACACGATTGCATATCTGGATGACGTATTGATAAACAGGGAAAGCGTTGAACAACACTGGCAACATGTACAAGAGGTGTTTAAGAGAATACAAAGCTATGGATTCAAAGTAAAAGAAAATAAGTGTGATTTTTTCATGAAGGAAATTAAATACCTTGGCCATATCATAGATCAAGAAGGAAGACGACCAGACCCTGAAAGATCGACAGCAATAAAAAAAAAATGCCTGTTCCTAAGAACATAACAGAGTTACAAAGATTTCTAGGCTTAGTGAGTTATTACCATGAATCCATACCTCACATGCATAAACTTCGAGCACCACTGAACGAGCTGCTAAAGAAAGAAAAAGTTTGGCAGTGGACAGATCAATACCAGGAAACATTTGAAAATATAATTAAGACGTTAACGTCAGATTTATTTTTGGCACACTACGATCCTAAATTAGAAATTATTGTAGCAAGTGACGCGAGCGCCAATGGAGTCGGCGCGTGTATACTGCATAAAATGCCAGATGGGACAATAAAACCCATCGCGCATGCTTCTCGAACCGTACTACCAGCAGAGAAAAATTACTCACTAATAGATAAAGAATCTCTGAGAATTATCTTCGCAGTCACAATGTTTCATAGGTATATCTATGGCAGATTTTTTACTCTGCAGACGGATCATAAATCGTTACTAACAGTTTTTGGTTCGAAAAAAAGGTCTACCGGTTTACACTGCAAATAGGTTACTTAGATGCGGAACGATTCTTCTGAACGACAATTTCTGGTTGGAATATTTACCAACAAAAAAATCGGGCATGCTGATGGTCTGTCGAGATTTATACCAACAAAGACAGAGCCATTGGAAGATACAGTAATCGCAGCCCTAAGAAATGAAGAAGATATCAGGACAGTACTATGTTCTACAGTTAGAAACCTCTCTGTCACACTACAAGACATAAAAAATGAAGCCAAAAATGACGAATTCATGAATGAAACAAAAGCAAAAATAGCAGAAAAAATGAAAAATATCGGACAGCTTTTCTCTATGCGATAATGTGCTACTCTACAACGAAAGGGTTGTAATTCCCAAAACACTACAAAAGCGAATCCTAAAGGATTTCCATAGGGGCCATCCTGGTAAAAATAGAATGAAATCGCTAATACGAAGCTATGTATCTTGGAAAAATATGGACCAGGATATTACTCAGATGGTGGAAATGTGCAAGGGTTATAACTTAGCAGCCAAAGCACGGCCAATCATCCATAAGCCATGGCCAGAGACTGATCGTCCGTGGTCAAGAATACACGCAGATTATTCAGGACCAATTGACGGTTTTTACTATTTGATCATAGTGGATAGTTAATATATATGACCGGAGGTGTTTCGTTGCAAAAATCCTACTGTGGAAACGACCATAAATTGCCTCCATGAACTATTCGCTCGGTTTGGTGTAGTGGATTGCCTAGTCACAGATAATGGAACGCAATTCACATCAGCAGACTTCCAAGATTTTTGTGAAAATTTATCAAGTAAAACATATAAAATCCCCGCCTTATCACCCAAGATCAAATGGGCAAGCGGAGAGATTTGTTGATACACTCAAAAGAGCGTTACGAAAAGCATATGATGTGCATACAGAAAAAGCATTACAGCAATTTCTTCAGGTATATCGAATTACGCCAAATAATGCTACGCCATCGACATTATCATCCGCAGAAGTGATGTTCACTAGAAAAATCAGATCTGCATTTGATAAATTGCTACCAAGTCAAGTGAAACAAGTAACACAGCCATACGCACCAAAAAGAAAATTCCTCACAGGAGAAAAAGTTTTTTTTAAAGTATATACTGGGAGCAAGGGAAAATTAACAAAAGAATCGGCAATATGGTTTACATAGTACAGGGACAAAAATTCTCACATAAAAGACACGTAAACCAAATAAGGAAGAGACCGTTACAGGATGCTAACGGTCCACCTCAAGAAGAGGTGATGGACACGATTTTCGATACATTTGATATAAAAAGGCCGCAAACAATGCCAGAACCAAGAAAATCGTCCAGAAAAAGAAAGTTCACAGAACCTTTGGAAATAGATCCAAAGAAAAAAAGATATTAAAAACCCCTGCTACGCAAAAGCTTCGGAAGGGGGGTGTTATGGCTTATCAAGTAAAACATATAAAATATATATATATATATATCGCCTCTGATTCGCTTATGTGCTAATACCCTCGGGAAATGTATGAATCCCTTTCTTCTCCCTCCAGCTATGGATAAATAGCAGGAGAGATTGGGTTCTATCGCCTTGGATGGCAACTGGTCTAGGAGAACGAAAACTGTGAATTCAAAATTTGCAGAGGATCGCTTGGGGACCATGAGGCACGTATTATACATACATACATACATATATACATATATATATATATATATATATATATATATATATATATATATATATATATATATTTATATATATATATATAATGAATGTGAATGTCCGTGTCACTGTGTCACACTTTTTTAATTTTACTACTTGAGTAAATGAAAAACATTCCGAATCGGATCCGGACCAGCGATCATTAAATTTGGAAATAAGTATTTAGGTAGACGTACACAGTGTACGCCGACCATGTGTACGTCTATCTATCTATATAGATAGATATACACAGTGTCGGCATTTCAATGGGATTCAGTGGGATGAAAGGAAAACACCATATTGATATATGTTTTTTAATCTTAACTAAGGTTTCGGCTTACATAAGCCATTATCAAAGATGACAAATACAAATACCTAGAAAAAATAAGAAGGACCCATATAGATATAATTTCATAGTGACTTCCCGAAAGCACGTACAGATAGTCGAAACATCTGGGACGCATAAATAGGAACGTGGGCTTGGAGAATTTGACACTCATAGGACACTTTGAAAGAATGGTGTGCAGTGGAAAACTGCAAGTCACATTAAAAAACGAGTCCGTGTAACTAGATGACAGAACAGGGCAGGGGGTGGGTAAAAAGATGACAGTTGTCGTTTAGAGCTACAAATGTGAGGAAGTTGTGGAGAGCCACGACAGGCCAGGTACAGAATGGACTCAGCACTCTTAAAAGGAGATACTGTTTTTTTTTTTTGTTAGGAAATGTAATATGCAAATGAGAATCTCGTCATCCGTCAACTTTTCTTCGCGTGTGCCACGGTGACATGAAAATAATACGACAGAGGGCAGAGCGCTGATTGAATTGCAGGGTTTCCCAAGAGTCTGAGCGAAAAATGAAATCAGGCACGTGATCAAATTCAGGAATCGGTTAACACAATATTTCACAATCAGCTATCTTCCTCGCTCTCTGTTTCTCTCTCTCCTATAATATATATATATATATATATATATATATATATATATATATATATATATATATATATATATATATATATATAGAGAGAGAGAGAGAGAGAGAGAGAGAGAGAGAGATAGATAGCGCGTGTAACAACAAAATTGTCCAAGTCATGTAAAAGCAAACTTGTCCGTTTGTTAGATTAAGATTTGAACCGTGGTATCTTAGAAATGATTAAATATATCTTACTGGAATCTTCTCAAGGTTTTTATAACACTGTTGGCCTCTACTTTGAGCAATAAGAATGTATAATTACTGCCTAAGATTAACAGAAGTATCGCGATGAAATCGATGATAAACGAAAATGTTGTATTATGTATTTAGTATTATAGAATGTTTTATTTTCAAAACACAATCAACATATAGTGTCCGGGTTCAAAGTTGATATTATTGAGTGTTGTTTTTTTTATTTATTAATAAAGCTTCCATTATTTTTAGCCCTTTTTTTTTATATGTAAACAGTTAATATATTCCCTTCTCAAAAATGGGTAAATGTATCGCCGAAAGTGTTCGGAAAAATATAACTTTTGGACAGTTTTTGTATAATTTATCTACTGAAAAGTAAAACATTATAAGATCATATGAGAAATTATTTATAAAACGTAATCAAAGCAGCTTGTCTGGCATATTTAATGAAACTTGCATGAAAGATGTATTGCATTCTAAATACAATATATATATATATATATATATATATATATATATATATATATATATATATATATATATATATATTGATGCATGTTTCATTAAATAATATATACAAGTTGTGTCTATTTATTTTAAGTAAATTCCTTTCATATCGTCTGATAAGCTTAATAACATTATCATTGAAAGACGAAAGCATATCACCATATCGATACATATTTTTTAATCCTATTTAAGCTTTCGGCTTACATAAGCCAGTATCAAAGATGACAATTACATTTCAATATATTAAACAATACACGGACCTGGCAATAAGTCTGTTTTTGTTGCATTAATGATTTCCAAGTAACGACAAACTCGTGTATACGAGACGCGGAAGCGAAAATCGCACAGCAGCTCGTGACGTCATACATGACCATGCGAGGGTAAAAAAGAGAAGTATTAAGTATAGGTAGCCATTGGTATAAACCAATGGCTTCTGTTATCAATTATAGGCATTTCAGAAAATTTAGTGGAGTTTTCATAGTTTTAAACATGTATCAATATGGTGTTTTACTTTCATCTTTCAGTGATAATGTTATTAAGCTTATCAGACTGTATGAAAGGAATTTACTTAAAATAAATAGTCAAAACTTGTCTATATTATTTAATGAAACATGCATCAATGAAATAATGCTGCCTAAATATACACACAAGATATATATATATATATATATATATATATATATATATATATACACAACTGTAAAAGAAAAATAATATAATTTCAAACGTTCATTACATTAATTGAAAAAAGTGCTCAATACATGAGTAGAGCAATGAATATTTATTATAAACTGTTACATTGGTACAAGCAAGATACCGTGACAAAAATGCATATTTGTTTCGACGTCCAAAAACGTCTCGTCAGGCGACTAACAATGGTAGCAGTAAACGATTTTATTTAAAAATACAATATATGAAACATCACTTCTTTTAACATTTTTGAATATTTTCCATAGAAGGCAAAGAAATATATATATATATATATATATATATATATATATATATATTCATCCCATGAAAGGCAAAGATAGGAAAAACAAATTAAAGTAAAAAAAAGGAAAAATATAAGAAATCAATAAAAAGAAAAAGAAAAACGATAAAAGGAAAGTCATAAGAAATCAACCCTACTAGAAAGAGAAGAGAAAGAAAACAAAGGAAAAAGAAGGAGAAGAGTATACCCAGATACAATAGAAAAGGAAAGAGAAGAAAATAATATGAGAATTTGTTGATACCAGATTTAGCCAATGAAGACACGTTAAAAGTGAACATTCAAAATTGAACGGAAATATAACGTAACAAGATAGGAAATATATTCCAGATATAAAGTAACAATTCAAATTATATGACATTTGGAATGAAATCACATATTCAAATAAATTAAACATAGTACGTAAATAAAAGAGATTTTAAGAAGAAAAACCTTACACAAACAAAACCACTACTTAACTATACCAACCTTAAATTCTAAATTATAATAAAAATTAAATGTTAAACATTTATATGACTTTAATATATTTATTTTAAATTAAAAACTAAAATAAATTTTAAACAATTATATGATTTTATATAATAAATTTTAAACATTTATCAGACTTTTATATATTTATATTTAATCAAAAACTATTATCAAACAACATCACAAGTAAAATACTTATACAGTTTATGACTTACCTTAGTACCAGTAATTTACAAATACTAGCCTAATTAATATCTTAATCATCAAGAATAAACCACCAAAGATAACATTAAAATGTTTACATAAAGGTAATATAACATAAGGGGAGTGTTTATTTAGTTATTAAGTTTAACAAGATTGTAAGGTTGATTCCTTAATATACCTAAAATTCACCGTAGTTTCATATTTCTGATTTAATTATTGATCGCTATTCAAGAGTTTAATTATCTCAATTTTCTCCTGCTGACAAAGAAAGCACGGTATCTCTCACGGATCTACAAATTCTGGTTTGTTTAAGAATTTTCCATTGATTGTGATTTAAGTTTGGTTATAAGGCAGCCAAGATCGAATCGCCGCAGGTATCTTCGTGTTGGGCTGGTCGACGAAGTGACGACTTCAATCCAGAGGTAGCATTATCCCACGTTGTGATTAAAGTTTGATCATAAGGCAGCGAAGATCGAATCGTCGCAGGTATCTTCCTGTTGGGCTGGTCCAAGCAGGGCGATGACGTACAGGAAAGAAAAATAACACTCGAATAAACTCAACAAAATTAAATACTGTTTTTATATCACTCCTTCGTACAATAGATGATTTATATCAGACTTCGCATGCAGTTGATTATCAGCCCAACCCGCGTCTAAATTGGAAGTGATATTATTGTTATCGATTCGCTAAACTTTGGTTTGCTGTTTTGGTAAATATAATAAATTTCGAACATTTATCTGAGTTTTATATATTTATATTTAATCAAAAACTATTATCAAACATCACAAATAAAATACTTAGCCAGTTTATGACTTACCTTAGTAGCAGTAATTTACGAATACTAACCTATTTAATATCTTAATCATCAAGAATAAACCACTAATGATAACATTAAAATATTTATATAAAGTTAGTATAAAATAAGACGAGTGTATATTTAGTTATTAAGTTTAACAAGATTGTAAGGTTAATTCCTTAATATGTCTGCAATTCACCGTAGCTTCATAATAATTGTTCGCTATTCAAGAGTTTACTTATCTCAATTTTCTCCCGTAGACAGAGGAAGCACAGTTCAGTAACTGATCTACAAATTCTGGCTTGTTTAAGAATTTTCCATAGACTGATATTTAAGTTTCGTCATAAGGCAGCCAATATCGAATCGCCGCAGGTATCTTCGTGTTGGGCTGGTCGCTGAAGTGACCGCTTCAATCCAAAGGTAACCTTATCCCACGTTGTGATTAAAGTTTGATCATAAGGCAGCCAAGGTCGAATCGCCGCAGGTATCTTCGTGTTGGGCTGGTCGCTGAAGTGACCGCTTCAATCCAGAGGTTACCTTATCCAACGTTGTGATTAAAGTTTGTGATTAAAGGCAGCCAAGATCGAATCGCCGCAGGTATCTTCGTGCTGGGCTGGTTCAAGCAGGACGTTGACGTCCAGGAAAAATAATAACACACGAATAAATTTTGCAAAAGTAAATACTGTTTTTATATCATTCCTTCGTGCAATAATTTGTTATATCAGAGTTCGAATGCAATTAATTATCAGCCCAACCTGCATTTAAATCGGAAGCGATATTATTGTTATCGATTTTTTGTAAACTTTGGTTTGCTGTTTTGGTAAAGTTCGTCACAAGGCTGAACTAGGAGGCTTTCATCGGCAGATAATCACGTAGGCCTCTCTCCTGTCTCTGGTCTCGTCTCCGTCTCATCTGCCTCTCTCTTTCCTCTACGACTCGTCTTAATAGATATTCGCGCAAAATCAGCGAAGTAAGAAAATTCGATAATTCCGGGGAATTCCCTTCTTCTCCGCTTTCATATTATTACCTCTCCCTAAATCTCCTCAGTGAGCGGGGTGGGGGTGAGGTGCTTATCCACCGCCTCTTGGTATTTCAACTTAACTTCTGGCCAGGGGAATCAACTCCAAATTCGCTGTTTACGAAAAACGAAATTTACGCTTTACAGCTTGTATTTGCAGCTGTGTGTCAATAAACACTGTCCGCTAAATCTGGGTCACTTTTCCATTGTTCAAACTGCTCGACACACAATTCAAGTCGTTTATGTGTGAATTAAATCCTCAGTTCTTCCAACGGGTTTTTGGTATTAACCCTTCACGTTTCAATGTCTCTCAGCATATAACACTTTCTATTTATACGAAAACTTTCTTAGGTGTCATTTTACCGCGGTAACAACAAATACTATCACAAAGGAGCAAGAGGCTACTGGTCTGGTTTATTTTGTTTTACGGCATATCAACACCTCAATGGGTTATTTAATGCCGACACGATATGGAGGAGAGGTGTTTATCAATAAAATATGTATTCTTTGTAAGATTTCAGCTTACAGATCAGGTTTCATTGCCGTATTTTTGTAAAGTATAATTTTGTAGCGAGTTAAATGTATTGCTGGAAATATTTTTTTCAAAAATAGTATTTTTTACTAAAAAATCCATTTTTGTATTTTCATAGTTTTTTGACTCCAGTGTGGGGGCTAAAGTGTTGCTCATAGCGGGGACTCTAACAGGTGCTACCACCCCAGTTCTGGGTGGACCTGGGAACAACAGCAATTACAAGGTGGTCCGACGCTCCACAAAATCTCCCGATAAGAGGCCTTGGTGCCGTATGGAGTTTATCGTCATACCCAGAGCAAGGGACTACTGGGAGTGAAATTAAAATTGCTTCTTGTAGACGTAACAGTTTATTTTCTCGCACTTCTCGCCTGTGTAAATCTCTTCTGTTTTCTTTCTGTCCTGTCAAATTTGACCCTCTAAAATGTTTACTCACAAAGCGGAAGCAACATACCGGAGTTGATAAACTGCAAAACAGATCCTAGTTAGAACATTTTCTAGCACAACACAAACCATTGAAGCAAGGTTTTCAGCAGCAGACCACGGAGTTTATTCGAGAGAATCGTTCCAGTACACGTCATCGAAAAATGTTAGACCGTGAAAGGTAGGTTCACCTGTCGTCCGGTTCACACACCTCCCCGGTCTTTTAAATCGGAGTAGAGGTTTATCAATTGTTTGCTGTTTAGGATTCAGTTTTCGGGGTCCTTCTAAAACATTCTGGTTCTCTTTCACTCCCCAGATCCCCTTAGTCTCTTAGTAGTATTCTTGTTTCGCCAACTTGATTAGGAAGAAAAGGTTAGCAACAGTCATGCTGACAGAAGGCCAAAAGGGTTCTTTGTAATGATGAAAAGTTAGCAGATTAATTTTGAATTTGGTATAATTAACATTTCTTGCCCCGGTTAACAGTCATTCTCAAGCAACGTAGCCAATAGTTGGAAAGGCGGAGTTGAGTACAATAATGAAGTCTGAATTATGAATTATACAGTTACGGCCAAAATGTTCAGTACGCCATTGTTTTCGTCAGAAAAGTAGATATATTTTTTTTATCAAAGTTGTTTTATATTCAATAATTTTCACAGACAAATAAATACGATATTATTTGTTAGATTTTGGTGTAATTTGAGACGATATCGTCTCAAATTACACCAAAATCTCAGACAATAACAATTAATATCGTATTTATTGTCTGTGAAAATTATATAAAACAACATTGATAAATACCTATACCTACTTGTCTGAGGAGAACAATGCCGTTCTGAACATTTTGGCCGCAACTGTAGTCTGGATCAGAAAATAATTGTGAGGTTGGATTCTTGAATACAATATTGGTAATAATAATATCCTTTTTTTAATCATTTCATTGCAACCAAGGCCTTAAAGCCAGTAAGCGCACAAGGTGTTACTGGGAGAGGCATAGTACGAGAAGGCTGTAGTCCGGACAAAGGACAACAAAAAAAAAAAACAGGATACAGGAAGACTGAATATAGCGATTGATGTTGCATTTACATTTTTGTGGATTGTCGGTGGCAGAGAAGAAAGAAACCGGACGAGAGATCCACATGTAAGAAATGCGAGAAAAGAAACTATGAGTATAGAACTTACGCACACATTTAGCTATTTCCAAAAACAAACCCGATGAGACCTATTTGCCAATCTAGTAGCACGCTTAAATACATGACGTAGAAACTACATCCGGCAATAAGACGTCTGAAGAAAAGTAGTCTTCGCTACGACCTACAGGCTTTATTCGCTCGTAGTCATATTTAACCAGAATCTGGTTTCGTACAGCTGACGCCTCAGATAGTTCTGAATGGGTTTGGCGAAATACATGGCATCGATATGAAAACTTCGATCTGATGAGGCTATTTAAGAGTATACCGAGTTTTTGTGTTACTATTTTGGTCTTGTAGCAATTGGCAGTGTTGGGTGAAACTATCTCTAGCACAGGCTAGTCTATCTTCCGTTCTTCTATCTCCTAAGTTTCGTATGTCAAGTTTATATATTTCTTCTTAAACTGTGGCTTTCTCTCGCCTTCTTTCATGTTCTCACTGAGACCAAGCAGGATCGTTCCTCTTCTTTCCCCCTGGTCAAACGGAACAGTCTATTATTTATGAGGTATGGGCAGGGCGTAATGGTCGGGCGAATAACTATGTGAGGGATAAAAACAATTATATATGATAATAATAATGAAGAACTTAACTTATTACTGCATAAACTCTATCTATAAAAGGCAGGATGTGTGTGTGTGTGTGTGTTTGTGTGTGTGTGTGTGTGTGTGTGTGTGTGTGTGTGTGTGTGTGTGTGTGTGTGTGTAACGAATGCACGGCCACAATTTACGACAGATTTACAACAAAATGTACATGCACCTGCTCCAAGTTAGTGAAAAGGCCAAGACCGACTTTTCATTTCCCAACTCCCATCGATAGTGGAAATAATCGATTTTTTCATGCTTCTACGGTAGTTTTTCATGTAGTTTGCGGCCATTTTCTACTGGTCAGAGTGAGAGCCTATAGCTGGCTGCAACGAATAGGCAGGAAGATTCTATTGGCCAGCGTGAGAGCCAACAGCTTTTTGACACAAATGTTAACTAGCATGCTAGCATACAAAAAAATCGATAGCTGCATTCGTCACAAGTGGGAAAAATGTAAATCTGCATGGCACTTTACTCCAATTGGTTCATTCGCTTGCTTAATCTCAACGTTGATTCTGATTCCGCAGAACTGCGTTGGGTGTGAAAAAATATTTGTTGTTAACTTTCTTTTTTCATTCGGTTTTTCCAGTTACGAGTCCTTTTTTTTAAAGCTGATCGTTTTGTGTTCATTTTGTTTAGTTCTTTTTTCGTAACAGATTTAATGTTTAGTATAGAGCTTAGAAAAAAATTCGCAGTGTGAGATAAGCAAGAAGTAAGGCATGTAGCAACATCAGCATGGCAAAGGTCACTCCTTTAATGGCAAGGAAGGGCAAAAATGTTTTAAGCCAAGTGATAACGATTGCTGTATGAGTCTTACGATTTTTTAATGAAGCACGGGCTACACTGGGCCATGCTGATATTAATTATATAAATCTTGGGCTCTTCTTTTTCATCTTCATTTCCGGCGGACATTAAATTTTAGGCACGCCACTCTCTAAAGAAAATGGACGCTAATGTGTGAAATAGTTTCAGCATCATAGATTATTTGGATGAACAATATTATTAAATCTAGAGATGGTAAAGGTAAAGGTAATTAAACTTACTATCACACCCAGAAAGTCGCTACAAACCATTGTCCTATAGTGCACTTTTATTGACAATAATGTCAATGTGCAATTGTACGTCTTACTGTATCTTTTAGACGCATCTATTCGGATTGATGTTAATCGTCACCGATTTCTTGCTTGAATCGCGCGCAGAATAAACACTGGTCTTATGGACATATTGTTCAAGGCAGTATCGTCGAAATATGATTCTTCGAGCAAACAGATTTCATCTTCGTCAATTCCCAATTCTCTGCGTTCTCGCAATTCGACGTAATCACGTCCATAGAACGAGACTTGTCCTGAAGGTAACGTTTCTTAGGCCATAACTCCTTTATTAACAGCATGAGACATGAAGCAACCACATCTCTCTCTCTCTCTCTCTCTCTCTCTCTACTCATATATATATATATATATATATATATATATATATATATATGGGGACTAGTTATTGATGGGTAACATTCAGAAAGGTCTCCACCTGTGGCGATGCATTTGCCGTCAACTTTGAACCCGGCTTGTCAAATCCACTTTGGAAAAATTCTTACGGGCACAGCGTGGTCCGAGCGATGGGTTTGAGCTATGGGTTTTGTCTTTAACATTACTTTCAACTTACTTAAAGTTATTTTTCACCCGTTAATTGTCTCTGCGCTCGTACACGTTCCTCTAA